>JAJHIY020001171.1:100000-107500 GCA_022114975.2 Lampris megalopsis
ACCATATACCCCACCATATTCATATACCAGCCCACCATAACCCAACTAACCCAAACTGACTTCCTATGCACAACATTTTTCACTTTGTTCTCATCTCACATTGATCGCTACTATTGCTCTCTCCCTTCCCCATCTCTCCCCCCCCCCTCAAGATCTCTTTCTCCCCCGCTCTCCCTCTCCCTCTCTGCCTCCTTTCTCTCCCTTCCTCCCCCTCTCCGTCTCGCTCTCCCCCTCTCCCCTCCCTCCCCCTCCCTCTCTCCCCCTCTCTCCCTATCCCTCTCTCCCCACCCCCTCCCTCCCTCTCTCTCTTTCTCTCTCTCTCCTGGTTGTAAATATGGACATGTCCAAACTCAAACACAGAAGGGCCGCCATTCCAGTCCCAATCAGTCACACCCCCTCCCTCCCCCTCCCTCCCCCCATACACACACGCAGGGATTCACACATTGCCCCATCCTGAATAAACCAGTCTGTAAATAGAAAGCGGTAAACTTGGAAGCGGTTTTGAGCCAAGCTGACCGGTTTACACACCTCTCTCTTTCACTGATGAAGAGAGCAACGTCACCTTTTTCACGCGCACGCGCACGCGCACGCACGCACGCACGCACGCACAACCCTCCTGGGGTTTACACACAGCTGAAGTTAGCTGCGGTGCACATTAACCCTTAGCCAGATGCCCCCCAACCCCCAGAGGAATGAACAGGACACTGGCACCCCCTGTCTCCGCCTGGTACTCGATCCTGCACACACACACACACACACACACACACACACACACACACACACACACACACACACACACACACACACACCCTGCGTGAGGCTAAGTATAGACGCTGCTGGTTAACCACACAGCGAGTCGGAGGCTTGGCGCGCAGACAGCTCCAGCTGCCAGACTGCGCTCCCGCTTTTAGAAGTGTCCATTGCGCATAAACACACACCAGGAGCGGGGCCAGCGCTATTTTGGGAACCACAGGAGCTCTAGTTGTCCGTGATGCCGCCGAAAATACCCGCACGCACGCACGCACGCACGCACGCACGCAACGTAAACACACAAACTTCCCCGGTCGAGTGCGCACAGAATTGCGCGGCGGCGCGCGTAACGGGATATTTACGCTTGATCAACACCCGGCGGGGTGAGAAGGAGCATGTCAGCCGGCCCAACACGCCCTCCTTCACTCCCGCACTCCGGCTCAAAGCCGCTTTCAGCAGCTGCAAATAGCCCAGCGAGCGAGCCGCCGAGAGGCCCCCGGGGACCCCCGGGGCGCGGCGTGTGATAGGCGGAGAGGCGCTGGCGTGAGCGGGGCGCACGGCAGCCGTCACAACAACGCCGTGTGTTTTCACCGGTGTGAAATATTACAGACCCCGGCCCGGCGTGACGCGGGACGGACTCCCCCGAGTCCCGCCGCTCCACTTACACGAGGGGGACGACGCGCTCGAGTGAGATGTGGCCGTAATAGAGGTTTAACCAGGTTTAACCAGGGGCGTGTTGTTTTCTTCTTCTTCTTCTCCCCTTTTCTTCGGTCTTGCGCTCCGCACAGAGGGACCATTTTGGCCCTACTTTTTTTTCCCCTGTTTTGTTATAGCGCCATATGTCACCCAGAGGTTTCCAGGCTACATTAATAGTGTCACGACCCCGAGACGGCGGAGGAAACAAACGGGACAGTGTGCTCGGCCGCGGAGCGCAGGTACGCGCACCTCCAACCCTCCGACCGCAACTGTAACTCACCCAAATGACTTAACCACCGCGCAATTACAATCAGTCTGGCGGATTAAAAAGGGAGAAATACGGCCTTTTCAAACCGTCCTCTGTAAAATGTGACCACCTCCCTAACAAGGACCTCAATTATCCTGCAGACCTCGGACCCCCCGCGCCCCCCCTCTCCCTCCCTCCCTCCCTCCCCCTCCTGTAATGAGCCCAAACTCGGTCTGCACACCCCCTAAATAGCTGCACTTAGAAAACCGCGGGTGGGCAGACATCCACCCACGGGGCCTCCTCCGCCGTGCGCTGCCTGTTGATTCATAAGCATGGTTGTAGATATGTGGAGGGACGCGCGCGCACACACGCACACACGCACACACGCACACACACACACACACACGCACACGCACACACACACAGACCCCCAGCTGAGGCTGCTCATGGCCGAGTGGTTTGGGCTGGGTTAATGAGTAGCCTTCAATAATCTGCTGGCTCCTGCGGGCCCCCGCGGGCCCCGGGTCAGAAACCGGCTCTGATTCTCTTTGTCTCCCTGGACAGGCAGATATGAGTCCTGAGCGACAGAACTCCACACGAGGGTCAATCTTTAACCTGGTTAGTGCAGCGAGACAGGGGGGCTCGATGTCTGCTCACCCTCACAGTGAACACGCAGGCCTCGTTTCCTTCCTTTTGTGTGTGTGTGTGTGCGTGTGTGTGTGCGTGTGTGTGTGTGCGTGCGTGTGTGCGTGTGTGTGTTTGACAGTAACAGCGCCTCCTCTTCTCTCAGTCCTTCCTCAGCTCGTGTTAATGAAGGTTAAACAGAGGAAACACCACCAGACTCGGCCAGACCTCCACTACTGAACAAAACCTTGTGGCTTCTGCGCTGCCTTTGCCTGAACCTTCCCTCTACTGAGGTCTGCACTTTGCCCTTTTCTCCACTTCCTGCTTTTGCATTTTTTGAGTTTGCTTGCTGCAAAAAAATAAAATAAAAATAATAAAGTGTAATTAATCCTTGTTGAAGGGCAACAGTGGCGGTGTTCCACACGAAGCTGGCGGATTCGGACTCGGCTGTTGGATCCGCGCATCTAAACGCGGAGCAAAATGTCACAAACTGCCCAAATTCGAGTCAGTTCCTTTAAAAAGAAATGACACGATTAAACTGTCAGCGATTATTCATGTCAGTACTCTCGGAATGCTTACGTGAAAAACACATTCTCCGATGGTGAAAAGCTGAACTTGATGTGGCGCTGCCGCTGTCAGCGGCAAGGTCTGCAAGAACAAGCACGACCTTGAAATCCATCAGGCCCGAATGAAATGCCTGGCGCAGCGGGGAGCAGTGCAGGGCACAGGATCCACTCCTGGTGAGACACAGGTGGATGCTGGCCCGGAGACACCCCACAGAGCCCAGAACCTCCATGTGCTAAGCTCTCTGGCTTAGCACATGGCCTCAAGTGGCCTCCAGCAAGCCAGCACAGAGAGTGGTGCCAGTTTGACGAGGACGCAGCCAGAATCATATCAACAGCAAAGGCAGATGCAGATAGATGACTTCTGACGATGACAACCATCATTGTCAGTTTTCCAGCAGAGAGGTTTGGTGTTGAAGAGGGCAAGACCACCACACCCACCAGACACCATGAATCGAAGGGCAGACAACATCCACCAACTGCGGCAAGAGCTGCAGACTCTTGCAAGGCAGTTCAATTTAGCAACCGAGGAGGAGAAACCACCGCTGGCTGAAGAAAGGAAGAAGCTCATGACCCTGTGCAGAGCAGACTGGTACAGGAGATGAAGGAGAGAGACAGCCAGGAAGTATACTGTATCTATAGCTGATCCATTTGGATTCACAAGGCTGCTGTTAGGGCAGAAGCACAGAGGTCGTCTCGCCTGCTCTAAAAAAGAGGTAGAATACTTCCAGCACAACACTCTGAGTGACCCTCTTCGGACATACCATCTCCCACGGTGGAGTTCAACACCAGAGAGCCACCTGGAAGGAAGTCCAGGAGGTGGTTACTGCAGCAAGAGCTCTGCTTCGGGACCCAGTGGAGTACCCTATAAGGTGTACAAGCACTGCCCAGAGCTCCTCAGTATCCTCTGGAAGATTCTGCAGGTGATTTGGTACAGTGGAACTGTGGCGGACCAGTGGAGACGGGCAGAGGGAGTCTGGATACCAAAGAAAGAGAACTCAAACAAGCTGGAGCAGTTCAGATCCATCTCGCTTCTCAGTGTGGAGGGATAGATCTTCTTCACTATCCTATCTAGAAGGATGACAGACTTCCTCCGTAACAATGTCTACATTTATACTTCAGTACAGAAAGGTGGCATTCCTGGAGTTTCAGGGTGCCTAGAACACACCGGAGTTGTCAACCAGCTGATCAGGGAGGAGCATGAAGGGAAGGATGAACTAGTTGTGCTTTGGCTTGATCTTGCCAATGCATACGGCTCAATACCCACAAGCTGATCGAGACTACCCTGGACTAACACCATGTACCCAGTAAGATCAAGGACCTCATTCTGAACTACTACGGGAATTTCAGGCTCAGTGTCACTTCTGGGAACACGACATCTGATTGGCACCAGATTGAGAAGGGGATCATAACTGTGTGTACCACCTCAGTTACATTTTTCACCCTTGCCTTGAACATGGTGGTCAAGACAGCTGAAACTGAGTGCAGAGGCCCTCTGTCCAAGTCTGTTGTTCGGCAGCCTCCCATCAGAGCCTTTATGAATGACCTCACTATCACCACATCATCGGTGCCTGGTGGTAGGTGGATTCTCCAAGGCCTGGAGAAGCTCATCTCCTGGGGAAAGATGAGCTTTAAACCAGCCAAATTCAGAGCCATGGTGTTGAAGAGGAGAAACGTGTTGGACCGGTTTCATTTCTTTCTGGGTGACATTGCAATCCCATCCATTACCGAGAAATCAGTTAAGGATCTAGGCAAGGTCTTTGACTGTAGTCTTAGAGATACAGCGGTAATCCAAGCAACCATCAAGAAGCTTGAGAATTGGCTTACGACAGTAGTCAAGTCTGGGCTACCTAGCCCAGCAAATCTCCATCTCTGAGGCAAGACTGATTCTCCATCATGTCCTCTTTGCCCTGGAAAAGGTTCACGCGAGCACATCCTCAGCAGCTGCCCATTAGCCCTGGGGGAGGGCCATTACCGCTGGCGACATGACCGGGATAGAATTTTATAAATGTTTTCAACACAATCTATCTCTACTTCTTACTTTGTATTCAATGACGTAATAATAATCAGTCCATGCCCCCGAGTATGTGCCAAGCCACTGTCTCTTCGTTGCCTAAACAGGGTAAGGATCATTCACAAATGAACAGTTTTTGCCCTTTAAGTTTGTTAAACAATGATAATAAATTGTTTTCCAAGATCCTCACAGTGTGCATGGAGACAGTTATTTCCTCCTTGATACGTCTTGATCAAGTAGGGTTTATTAAAGGCTGCCGTTCTCTAACAATATGAGGAGACTTTTCCTGGTCATAGCAAGAACAGGCTTTCTACAGCATCCAGCCATAGCTGTATCACTGGATGCTGAGAAAGCTTTTGACAGAACAGTGTGGCATTATTTGTTTTATGTTCTTTCCAAATTTGGTTTTGGATCAGTCATTATTCGTTGGGTGATGGCACTCTGTAACAAACCAATTGCATCAATCAAAACTAATGGCATTGTATCTGAACCTTTCCACCTCTTGAGGTCTACTCGGCAGGGCTGCCCCATCCCACCATCCCTCTTCATCCTGGCTCTCCAACATCTGGCATGTGCTATGTTACATGACATTACATTACAGTCATTTAGCCGACGCTTTTACTTACAATAAGTGCATCATTTAACGTAGGAAATCAGGAGAACTACTAGTCATCAGAGGTCATAAGTGCATCTAAACAAGCATCTAGTAAGAGCAAAACCAGTGCTCAAGTAAAAGTGCAAGAAAGAGATGACATTAAGAGATGGACAGTACTCATTATGGGGCAGATAAGGAGTGATAAAGATGAATAGTTTACCTAGACTGTAATTTCTTATATCAGCTATACCACTCAAATGCCCCCTTATTGATTTAAAGAAATCGATAAGTTACAGGTTTCTTGTGGAGGCATAAAAAACCTAGAATCAGCTCCAAAATTTGATGAGACCAAAAAGAAGTGGTGGATTAGTAATTCCAGATATTTTTTCATACTACCTGGCTTACAATGCTAGATTCCGTCTGTCATGGGCCTACACATGTAAAAGTGAAGCTGGCAGTTGGAAGTGGATTGAGGATCAGATTCTGCCGTCTCTGCATCAGCATCATGGTTTCACCCCAAAATCAACTTGAAAGTGGACAATCCTTTAATTCAGGTTTCCTGTAAGGTAGTTAAATCCTCTGAGAAACATTTAGCCTTAGATGGGGCACCTTTATCTTCATGCCCTTTATGGAACAACCCTCTATTCCGGAGGCAGAACACTGACAAACAATACATGGCATTGTCGAGGAATTAGTCAATTGGGGGCAGATTGTGAAGGATGGGGTATGGTACCTTTTAACGTGTTGAAAAATCTGTTTGATCTAAGAGATGCAGAATTATTATTATAAATACAATTAAGATCCATCCATCCATCCATTATCCAAACCGCTTATCCTGCTGTCAGGGTCGCGGAGATGGTGGAGCCTATCCCAGCAGTCATTGGGCAGCAGGTGGGGAGACACCCCGGACCGGCCGCCAGGCCATCACAGTGCCACATTTAAGTTCCATTTTAGGGTTAATTGTTTCAAAGAACATGGACACAGAGCTCCCTCTCCCTTTTGTCGGGTGGTGTGTGTCTTCCTGAAGCTCAGGTCCTCTACCAGGGGTCTGGAAGTTTGAGGGTTCTGTGCAGTATCTCAGCTGTTCCTAGGACCGCACTCTTCTGGACAGAGACCTCAGATGTCGTTCCTGGAATCTGCTGGAGCCACTCTCCCAGAGTTCCTATTACCACTGGGACTACTGTGGATTTCACCTTCCACATCCGATCTAGTTCTTCCTGCAGCCCTTGGTATTTCTCTGGCTCCTCGTGCTCTTTCTTCCTGATGTTGCTGTCACTCAGGACCGCTACATCGATCGCTACTGCTGTCTTCTGTTCCTTATCCACCACCACAATGTCTGCTGGTTAGGCAGCACCTGCTTGTCAGTCTGGAAACTTGAAGTCCCACAGGATCTTAGCTCTGCCATTCTCAACCACCTTTGGTGGTGTCTCCCATTTGGACTTGGGGACCTCCAGTCTGTATTCAGTGCACATGGTCCTGTGTACACTATCCCTGGGATGGAATTAAAGCCCCGGCCTGGACGATCGTCCTGGTGGGCACGATAACACTCTGTTAGCAGCTGTAATACTGAAGAGTCTTCTGTGTTTCTCTGAAACGCTGCTGAAATTGTCTGTCGGTGACGTCACCAGTTCACAATTTCCAAATGCAAAAACTTCAACCCTTAACCTGATGCTACCTTCGGTGGACTAAAAGAGAATAAACTACACTGCAGAAGAAAATGTGCGGATGTAGCAACTTGCCAACAAATGCCTTATAAAGATGGCGGTTCATGTGCTCCCTACAACAAATACATATAAATATGCTGAACATTGTGATTGTTTCCCTTTAGCTAGTATTGCAATATTACTAATCCATAGTTGTGTGAATGATATCAAACGAAAACCAGTGTCAGGTTCATTAAGTCCTGACTGTAATCCTTTTCCTCCTAGTCCACCTAGCCAAGGTGAAACCTGGATTTATTAAGTCTCGGTGAGTCACCGAGCTGCAGGACTTTCCAGACATGACGTATTTA
>JAJHIY020001171.1:110000-200000 GCA_022114975.2 Lampris megalopsis
TGTCTCATCTGGAGTTCCTTCACTAGCTGAGAACGTAGGAGAACATCATAGCTGTCATCTTCATGTCTCATACTGAGTTCCTTCACCAGCTGAGAACGTAGGAGTTAGACAGACATGACCTCTCCTGTCCGTCCAGTCAGATAGCCTTTGCTAAAGGGCAAAGGCAGACCCCGCTGAGCTGCTGTGATGCATTGTGGGTTTGTTAGTTTCCACAACTTCACTTCAGGCCTTCATCCAGATGCCCCTTTCTCCTGCTCACACACATCCAGACACACATATGGACACGATAGAAACAGATTCATCTACTCAAGGGCGTTAACTGTGTTCGGTTTGATCTGGGGTTGATGTGAACCTAAGTGTGTGTGGGTAGATGGCAGATACCACAAACCTCCCCAACAGATTAAATGTACACGGTTGACAACCAGCGCCACCATCGATGATTGGTGGTATGGTAAATTGAGAGTCTCCGCGTCTATAATCTGATGGTAGCTCGGCTCCAACAGGCATCCACATCCGAGGAGTACTGTGGTGTTTCCTGGACCAGACAGAAGTAACACGTTACAGGTATGGTGTGCACTTCCTGGTTTCTCCACAGCACGGAGGTTAAAAAGTCGTGACAGGCGTGTCCAGTATCCCAAGGTAACAGCTCTGAGATATAGCGGGCAGTACTCCTCACCGCCTGCCACTGCACGTCCCTCAGCAGGGCCGTGATGAGCAGTGTGCAGGAGCAGGAGGGACAGGATATCACCGCAGGGTTGGCTTGCAGAACTAAACCCAGGCACCGGTACACAAACGGAGGCAGGACACACGGAGATGGATTTGTTCTCATGTGTTCAGTGGAAACCAGGTTGGATCAGTCATAAAGACAGTGTCTCATGTGGAGGTGTTGAGCATCTTGCATGCTGGCCATGTCTCCATCAGTAAGCCAACACTTCATATGTATGTGTGTGTGTGTGTGTGTGTATATATATATATGTGTGTGTGTGTGTGTTTTCCCTTTATGATCCAAAACTTTTGGGAAAGTCTTCTGCTAGAAGCTCTTCAGAGGCAGTGAGCATTCTTGTCATCCTGACAAACACAGAAGCTGGCTGGATAGATGGGTGGATGGATGGCTGGATAGATGGATGAATGGATGGATGGATGAATGGATGGATGGATGAATGGATGGCATGCACACTAGTGGCCAGGTCAGTGACAGTTCCTCGGCACATGTTAATTTATATATATTTTTTCTCACGAATTGACAATCAGCTTCTTGTGGGGGGAAGCCCATGTGAACACAGAGGCAGCAGTGTGGCTCGAACCCTTCAGACGTTATTTTAGTCATCTCTGCTCCTCTTGTGTTGGAGGCCCGGGCCTCCCGTCAGCTGTACAATGAGTCCAGTGTTAAACCTCCGCTCTCGAACACAAAAATACACATACTGCCTCCAACACACCATGAACATGAATCCCTGTTCTGCATGGTGTTCCAGGATTTGATTTGTGCTCAGTGATGTAGGTCTGCTGGTCGTCCCCACAACATGGTCCAGGAAGTAGCTCTGCAATCCCATGGCCCCTGTAATATGCATTCCGGGTAAAAACCTTTAACGCTGTCTGTTTTAAACTTGTAAATATGCACAGTTGATAGCTGAATTAAAATGGACCTCATAAAACACATAGCACCAGTAGATGATAAACCTATCAGGCTGGTAGTCATGTGGTCTGGACAAGTCACTATGTCCATCAGTGTCAATAAGGCCCGGGTTATGAAAACTAAACTTTTTAATTTGTCCTTTCACTACACAGAAATATATGATAGGGCTTGTGCTTGTCTTGCAGAGATGCCAGACCTGTTATGTTTGGCCCAGACCTGGTATGTTTGGCCCAGACCTGTTATGTTTGTGTAGCTGCCTGTTGGTTTCTGGTAACTGCTCCGAGAATCGCCACCTTAACGTGGTGGAGGGGTTTGGGTGTCGCGGTGATCCTGGGAGCTGTATTGTCAGGGGCAATAGCTCCTGGTAGGGTTTCCCAAGGCAAATTGGTCCCAGGGGAGGGGCCAGACTAAGAGCAATTCCCAAGAAACCCGATGAATTTACAACAGCAGAGCCACAGCACCTCGCCCGGAAGAGGGAAACCGGGGCCCTCTCCTGGAGCCAGACCTGGGAAGGGATCTCGCCAGCGAGAGTCTGGTGGCCGGGCCTTGGCCACCAGTCTTGGTTCCAACCCTCACCTTTGGTCATGAGTTTTGGGTAGTGACCCAAAGGGTGAGATCACGGATACAAGCGGTTGAAATGAGTTTCCTCCGTAGGGTGTCTGGGCTCAGCCTTAGAGATAGGGTGAGGAGCTCGGACATCCGGAGGGAGCTCGGAGTAGAGCCGCTGCTCCTTCGTGTCGAAAGGAGCCAGTTGAGGTGGTTCAGGTATCTGATCAGGATGCCTCCTAGGTGACTTCCTTTGGAGGTTTTCCAGGCACATCCAACTGGGAGGAGACCCGGGGTAGACCCAGAACTCACTGGAGGGACTACATGTCCAATCTGGCCTGGGAACAACTTGGGATCCCCCAGGAGGAGCTGGAGGGTGTTGCTGGGGAGAGGGATGTCTGGAGTGCCCTACTTAGCTTGCTGCCACCGCCACCCGACCCCGGAGAAGCGACTGATGATGAGATGAGATGAGATGAGATGAGAAACATGCTGTCATATTTCAGACCAACCACTGGAATGCAGTTTACAGGAGAACAGACACCCAACAGAGAGACAAGTCCATCAACTGCACTATGTAAGACAAGCCATTACTCCATTTCTAAACCTGACATCATGTGTAGCATTAAGTAGGAGTTCTCCAGTACTTTAATGATCTCATCAAAGTACATCTGTAAGACGTTTGGCCCACTGGCGATAGAAAAACTGAGTAACTTTTAGTTTTGTCTTGCTTCCTCTGAGTTGGCAGACTGAAAGAAGGGGATAGACCCTTTTCAAATACAGGTCATCATCTTCATCATCGTCATCATCATTCAACCTTTATCTAATGCTCAAGAGAACATAAGAGGGAAAGACCTTCAGACATTTCAGAACAGGGTAAACACAGATGCACGTCTCACAATCACCACAGGGGTGGTGTGATTCTGGTGTACAAAACTCTTTTCTTAGATACGAGTGTGTATTACGACGGTGTACCAGGGCCATTGTAGGTAAAAGAACAACTACGGAGCTGGGAGAGGAGGGGGGGGTAATATTCTGAGGAAAAAAACCACACAATTTCTCTGAGTTTTTTCTTGGAAACTTGTCTCATAAATTTAATAAATAAATAAATAAATAAATGTACTGTAATGTAAAAATGTAAATTTATATAAAAGAAAAATCCTGTAAATTTTGCGAGTTTTTTTCTCGGAATATTACCCCCCTCCCCCTCCCCCCCCAGCTCTGTGTTTTTTCCCAATGGCCCCAATACGCCGTGGTAGTGTCGACCTGCTGGGATACATCCGTGGAACGCGTCCGCGGTTGCGAACCCACGTCTCCGTCGTTTGGGAGACGGACATGTCCCTGATGCTGAGACGTGCACCAGGCCGGAAGGTTTACACTGGTTGATATTTAAGAAGCAGAGCCCTCCACACTGCCACAACCTGTCAACACACATGTCAGGACGCACAATCCAAACACACTCCGTTTAAGGCCTTCCCAGTTAATCTTAGTGTGCCCTTTTCTTTCTGTATTTGTTGTACCAAGGATCCAGCTGGTTCCTGGCAATATGGATGAGGATTGTTCTTTACCCTCACTTCTGGTGCACATTCATGGACCTTGTGGGGTACGTCTCGATTTTACTTATTAATACACGGCACAGTTAGGATTGTGAGTTAAAAGACGGTGTACCGTTTGTCTCCATATATATTATCAGAACTATACGGAGCCCCCAGGGGTCAGAAGAACACCAGAAGAACTTCAGAAGAACTTCAGAAGAGCATCAGAAGAGCTTCAGAAGAGCATCAGAAGAACTTCAGAAGAGCATCAGAAGATCATCAGAAGAACTTCAGAAGAACATCAGAAGAACTTCAGAAGAGCATCAGAAGAACTTCAGAAGAGCATCAGAAGAACTTCAGAAGATCATCAGAAGAACTTCAGAAGAACATCAGAAGAACTTCAGAAGAGCATCAGAAGAGCTTCAGAAGAGCATCAGAAGAACTGAACTGGAAAATACAAGTTAAAGAAGAACAGACCACAGCCACTCAGCTCAACAACACAACCTGTGTCAGAAGTCAGGTCATGACGGGAACCCGGACACACCACATGGAGACACATGGAGACACACGGAGACATGGAGACGCAGGAGGCACGGAGATACATGGAAATATGGAGAAACACGAGACACGGAGAAACATGAAGACACAGGAGACATGCAGACACAGGAGACATGGAGACACATGGAGACACATGAGACACATGAAGACACAGGAGACACGGAGACACATGGAAATATGGAGAAACACGAGACATGGAGAAACATGAAGACATGGAGACACATGAAGACACATGGAAATATGGAGACACACAAAACATGGAGAAACATGAAGACACGGAGAAACAGGAGACACAGGACACACGGGAGACACATGAAGACACATAGAAACACAGGAGACACAGGAGACACATGGAGAGACATGGAAACACATGGAGAGACATGGAAACACAGGAGACACAGGAGACATAGGAGACACAGGAGAAATGCTCTTCTTAGTTTTTCAGTTCCCCTGTGTGACTATCTGGTTGATGTTGTAAATGTACATCCGAGTACATTAAATAGAGTGTGTGGCGCCCCTAGTGGTGAGTACTGTAGTGTGTGTGTTAACTTTACACCCTGCTTCCAGTGAAACAGGGAATCTTCTAGACGGATCAGTTTATTTTGTAGTTCTTCAGTATTTCAGCTGAGGGTATTTGAGAGTGACCATAAAGTTATATTTAGGTCCCAGTGTCCACCAGCAGGTCCCAGTGTCAACCAGACCTGTACCTCATCTGGACCACATGCACAGCACGCGGCCTTGACACAAGTGAGAAGTTTGAGTCAGAACAAGATGAGGTCCTGGTCTGGTTTGTTCGCTTCGTTCTTGGATGACCTGTGGCCATGCTGGGACCTGCTTGTGGACCAGATCTGGTGAAAAGGAGGGCTTTGCCAAAACGCCAGCGTTCCATGCAGCATGTAGGCCGTATGAACAACAGGAATGTGGGCCAGTTCAGGGTTAGGATAAAAACTAACCGTGGCCCAGATGAGGGCCAGGTCTGCTTTATTTGGTTCTTTCTTGGCTGACCTGTGGCCAGAGGCAGCAAGATGGTCCAGTGCTGTCACCTCACAGTAAGTAGGTTCTGGGTTGGAACCCCGGGGTTGTCCAACCTTGGGGGTCATCCCAGGTCGTCCTCTGTGTGGACTTTGCATGTTCTCCCCATGGCTGTGGTGGGTTTCCTCCGGGTGCTCCGGTGTCCCCCACCACCAAAAAGACATGCATGTTAGGGTTAATACTCCTGTCTGTGTCCCTGACTGAGGCGTGGCAAGAGGAACTGGAGTTGGACCCCAGGTGCTGCTGCTAGCTACACAGCCAGGATGGGTTAAATACAGGGCATAGTTTCCCTACGAGGATCAATGAAGTATCTCAAACTCAAAAGAACATGCTGGGACCTGCTTGTGGACCAGATCTGGTGAACAGGAGCGCTTTGCCAAAATGCCAGCGTTCCATGCAGCATGCAGGCCGTATGAACAACAGGAATGTGGGCCAGTCCGGGTTAGAATAAAAACCAACCGTGGCCCAGATGAGGGCCAGCTCTGATTTATTTGGTTCATTCTTGGCTGACCTGTGGCCATGCAGGGACCTGCTTGTGGACCAGATCTGGAGCGGACCGCCCCCGTGCCTCCATCCCACGTGGTATATGGGCCAGATGAGGACAGGGAATGTGGGCTGAATCTGGGTCACAGCAAACTACCTGGGTAAGAGCAACGGGCAGCAAGCTCCGGCAGCGGAAGTCTGTAGGTTCTCACAGAGCGAAGTCATTCAGAAGGGGAAAAGACCTTCTTGCAAATTGTCATTATTGTTTTTAATGACGCATTGTGGACCCGTGATGTGCGGAGGTGGAAAATGGCACCACGGAAGAGACCGAAAAGGGTTTCTAAGTAACAGAGAGGAGACAAAAATATAAGACCGGTTTTAATCTGGTATGACTTTGTGTTGAGTGTAATCACCGCACTCGTTACCAATCATCCACTTTCATTCAACTCATTCAGCCTGCAATAACACAATATTAATCGTTAAATAATTACGTGCGCGAATAATAAGAAAGTAAATAAATAAAAATAATTTAAAAAATGAAATAATAAATTAAAAAATAATGAAAAAAATAATAATAAAAAGTAAAAATGATAAACAAATAAATAAATAATAAAGTGGGTTTCCTGTGGGCGCTCCGGTTTCCTCTGACAGTCCAAAGACATGTAGGTCAGGTGACTCGGTGGTACTAGATTGTCAGCGTGAGAAGTGAAGCTGCCCAGACAGCCCCACCACACGCCGACGTCCCTGTTGCTCAACACGGGTCGCCTCACGAGTCGCCACACGAGTCGCCACACGGGTCGCCTCACGGGTCGCCTCACGGGTCGCCTCACGGGTCGCCACACGAGTCGCCTCACGAGTCGCCACACGAGTCGCCACACGAGTCGCCACACGGGTCGCCACACGGGTCGCCACACGGGTCGCCACACGAGTCGCCTCATGAGTCGCCACACGAGTCGCCACACGGGTCGCCACACGGGTCGCCACACGGGTCGCCTCACGAGTCGCCTCACGGGTCGCCTCACGGGTCGCCACACGGGTCGCCACACGGGTCGCCTCACGAGTCGCCACACGGGTCGCCACACGGGTCGCCTCACGGGTCGCCACACGGGTCGCCACACGGGTCGCCTCACGGGTCGCCACACGGGTCGCCACACGAGTCGCCTCACGAGTCGCCTCACGAGTCGCCTCACGGGTCGCCACACGGGTCGCCACCCCATCAATTAATGACCACTACAGGAACAGAAAGTAAAAGAGCGTTGTGTGTTTAACACAGGTCCTCCTCCCTCCTTGTTCTCGTGACTAAGCGGTGACCATTGCCTCCCTGCTTCTCTCATCTGCCAACTGGTCTGTCAAAATGTCCTTCAGGACAAAAGGACACCGCCCTGTTGAAGATCTGCCACGCCGTACGGCCATGAAGTGTGTCAGGCTGTGGGAGGTGTGGGAGGTGTGTCAGGGTGTGGGAAGTGTCAGGGTGTGGGAGGTGTGTCAGGGTGTGGGAGGTGTGTCAGGGTGTGGGAGGTGTATCAGGGTGTGGGAGGTGTGGGAGGTGTGTCAGGGTGTGGGAAGTGTCAGGGTGTGGGAGGTGTGGGAGGTGTCAGAATGTGGGAGGTGTCAGGCTGTGGGAGGTGTGGGAGGTGTCAGGCTGTGGGAGGTGTGTCAGGGTGTGGGAGGTGTGTCAGGGTGTGGGAGGTGTGGGAGGTGTGGGAGGTGTGTCAGGGTGTGGGAGGTGTGTCAGGGTGTGGGAGGTGTGTCAGGGTGTGGGAGGTGTGTCAGGGTGTGGGAGGTGTGGGAGGTGTGTCAGGGTGTAGGAGGTGTATCAGGGTGTGGGAGGTGGGAGGTATCAGGGTGTGGGAGGTGTGGGAGGTGTCAGGCTGTGGGAGGTGTGTCAGGGTGTGGGAGGTGTGTCAGGGTGTGGGAGGTGTGTCAGGGTGTGGGAGGTGTGTCAGGGTGTGGGAGGTGTATCAGGGTGTGGGAGGTGTGTCAGGGTGTGGGAGGTGTGTCAGGTCGTGTGAAGGACAGAGTTTGGATTAAATATCCATGTCGACGCGTGGCTGGTGATGACAACCTTGGCAGTCGCACATCCGGCAGACCACCGACATCTCAACAAGAACAGGTCCAATGGTGCCGCATGTCACCAGACAACAAGACACGGTGACACGCTCGTCACAGAACATGACAACTGACAGACAGGCTGGAATGGAGTCAAGACAAGGACAGTGTGTTCAAGTGTCAAGCTCTTGAAGTGTGTGTGTGAGTGTGTGGTTTGCTGCCCCCCCCCCCCAGCCAGACAGTGGCAGGTAGATCTGGGATGGTTGCCAGGTCCTTCAGGCTCGCCTGTACTGACTTGATGGTGCTCTGTCTCACTCAAAACAGCCTGGCAGCGCACAGACCACGGCGGAGGTACTTCCGGTTCTTCTTAGCAGGGTAACAATCAGCTGGGCCCCCCTCAGCGTCCGCAATGTTAAAAAGCCCGTTTTCTGAGAGGCTGTGTAGGCATTCATTCTCAGCTACACTCTCTCACACTACCGAACTCTCACATTCTATCAAACTCTGGCCCACTACCGAACTCTCACACACTACCGAACTCTCACATTCTATCAAACTCTGGCCCACTACCAAACTCCCACATTCTATCAAACTCTCTCACACTACCAAACTCTCACATTCTACCAAACTCTGGCCCACTACCAAAAATGTCAGAAAAGCGTCTTATCTATGGAAGTACCACCGTGAGGAGTGGCATGCTGCCCATCAGGAGGACTACATTTGGGACTATCTGCCAACATTCCAGAGGATATACTGGTTGTAAACCACACTGGCTCGCCACCCTGGGGAAATACACCCGGCACGGGGAGACGGAGAACAGGGGTGCTCCCCAGGTCCAGGAGAGGGCCCTATCGGCCCCCACTACCGGCACTGATCCTGGCCAACGTGCCACCCCTCAAAAATAAAATGCATGAACTTTTGTCTTTAGCACAAACCGACAGAGACTACAGAGACTGCTCAGCCTTCTGCTTTACCGAGACACGGCAGGATCAGTCGGTCCCTGATCCAGCGGTAACCCCCCCACCCCACCCGTTACACCATCTTCAGAGCCGACACGTCAGTCAAACTACCTCGCAGGTCAATGGGTGGAGGTGTTTGTCTCATGGTCAGTCAGCGCTGGTGTAACAACTCAGCAACCCTTCATCGCTGCTGCTCTTCTGATCTTCAACTCATCAGTGTGAAGTGCAGACCACGTCACCTTCCGTTTACAGTCCACCACAAGCTGCTGCTGACACAGCCATTAGACAACTCTCGCGACACATCTCCCCTGTTGAAAACTCCAACCCTGACACACACGTCCGTCACCGTGTGAGGTGATTTCAACCATACGAACCTGTCCCTCGAACTACCGAACTATGAGCAACAAGTCCCCTGCCATAGCAGAGAAGACAAAACACTGGATCCCTGCTGCATCTCAGCTTCACATGCTTACCGTGCATCCCCGAGGGCTCCCCTGGGGGGGTCCGACCACGCTGGGTTACTCCTCATCCCAAAATACACACGGAAGCTTAAGTCCACCAAGAAAACCTCCAGGTCTGCCAGGTCCTGGTCCATGGATGCCGTTGAAACGCTTCGAGGGGGCTTTGAATGCACTAATTGGAATATATTTAGTGCAGCTTGCGACTCCCTCGATGAACCTACCGACACGTGACACAGTGACGTCATACACCAAATTCTGCGAGGAAATGTGCATCCCTACGAAAACAGTGACATTGTATGGCAGTAAAAACCCTGGTTCTCTAAAGAATTACACCTCCTACACAAAGAAAAGAACCGGGCGTACAACAACAGAAACAGGGATCAGTACAGAGCAGCCAAGTACACGTTGCGTCCTGCAGTAAGAAAAGCAAAGTCCAGCTACGCAACAAAACTCGAACAATTCTCTTCCAGTAACTCCAGATCAATATGGACAAATCTTAAGGAAATGACAGATCACAAAAACGCCCCTGCTCCCCTCCAGATAATGACCATAACCTCCCAGATAAATTAAATAAGTTTTATGCAAGGCTTGAAAAACCACCAGCCATCCCCCTACCCCTACTCCTACTCCTACTCCTACTCCAATGCCACCCTTCTGTAGCCAGGAGAAAGTGGTGAGAACAACATTCAAGAAGCTGAACCTTAGGAAAGCAGCAGGGCCAGGCGGCATCAGTCCTGCTTTGTTGAGCCACTGTGCAGCACGATTCGCTCAATATTTTCCACCATATTTAACACCTCTCTAAGCCAATGTACAGTGTCACAGTTCTTCAAACTCTCTACCATCATTCCTGTGCCAAAGTCCTCAAAGATCTCCCGCCTCAATGACTTCAGACCAGTTACCCTAACATCTGTGGACAGGAAAGCATTTGAGCGCATCATTCTGTCACACTTGAAATCTTGCACCTCCCCAATGATGGACCCATATCAATTTGCCTATCAAGCCAACCGGTCTGTTGAGTATGCAGTTAGCATAGCCCTCTACCATGCCCTGCAACACCTGGAATCACCAAACACCTACACACACATCCTGTTCATAGACTTTAGTTCCGCTTTCGACTCCATCAACCCACTCAAACTCTTCGCCATATTCTTTGATATGAACATTGACCCAGCCATATGCCACTGGATTCAGAGCTTCCTGTGGAACAGGCCACAGAGGGTGAAGGTTAATAACCTACCCTCACACCCTCTTACCCTCAGTACAGGTGCTCCTCAGGGCCGTGTTCTCTCCCCCTGGCTCTTCTCACTTTACACCACCCACTTTACATCCACGGATAGCTCTGTGAAAATAATAAACTACGCAGACGACACAACCATTGTAGGCCTCACCTTCAACAATGATGAAACTTAGTACTGCACTGCAGTACACCAAGCTGCCACTTGGTGTGCAAACAACAACATTCTGCTTAATACAGCCAAAACCCAAGAACTCATGATTGACTTCTGATGCATGCCGAATCCCAAAACACCCATACAAATGAACGGAGACCCCATCACCACCACCACCGACTCTTTTAAATTCCTTGGAACATCCATCAGCACCAACCTGAGGAGGAGAATTAACACTGAACACGTCACTGCAAAAGCTCAACAACCACTTTACTTTCTTAGGCAGCTTAAAAAATACCGGATCAAACATCAACCGTTCGTTCTGTTTTACTCAGCCATTACCGAGTCCATCATAACATCTTCTATTACAGTATTACAGTATTATAGTATTACAGTATTACGGTATTATAGTATTACGGTATTATAGTATTACAGTATTACAGTATTATAGTATTACAGTATTACAGTCTTACAGTATTATAGTATTACAGTATGATACGGTGGCACAGACAGTCAAACACAGAGAAAACTGCAGTGGATTGTCAACAAGGCATCCAAAATCCTAGGCAACCCACTCCCCTAGTTGAATCTCTACATACTAACTGGACTGTAAAGCGAGCAAAGAATATCATCTCCGACCCCTCTCACATCCTGCTCATCCCCTTTTACAGCTCCTTCCCTCAGGGAGGCGCTACAGGTCACTGTCCACTAAGACTAAACGCTTCAGATTTTCCCTCCTAGCCATCAGGACTCTGAATTCCTCCCTATAGTCCCTCCTCAAACACCACTGGCATAAATACCACCATTCACCTACTTATTATGCGTGATATGTTTATTTCTGTTATTGTGTAACTGTATTGTTCGGGATAATATGTGGAGTGTCTGTTGTTGTCCATGTATGTATGGTGCTGCAGAGTTTGTGTACCAAAAACAAATTCCACCGGCCTTGGTCATGCGGCTAATAAAACAATCTAATCTGATCTAATCTGATCTGATCTAATCTGATCTGATCTAATCTAATCTAATCTGATTTGATCTGATCTAATCTAATCTAATCCAACTCTCTCACACTACCAAACTCTCACAGTTTGATAGTGTGTGATGAGAAATCACCAAGACTGCCTTTTTTTCCATTTACGTAATATAGCTAAAATTTGGTCTTTCCTGTTCATGGCTGACACAGAGACCAGACCTTCATCCAGACTTGATTGTTGTAATGTTCTGTTTTCAGGTCTGCCACATTCTGTTTTGTTTTATTCTCGTACTAAAAGTCTTCAGATGGTTCAGAAGGCTGCTGCTAGGATCCTAACTACATCTGGGAAATTTGACCATATCACACCAATCCTTGCCCCCCTTCATTGGCTTCCTATCCGTGTTAGATCAGAGTTCAGGGTATAAATCAGCAGGACTGCTGACTTATAAAGTCCTAAATGGGCTGGCCCCATGTCACCTGTCTGATCTCCTTTACACCCGTCATTCCACCTCGAGCCCTCAGCTCTCACCATACAGGGCTCCAGTGTGCACCCAAAGGTTAAACAGCAGTCAGCTGGTGGCAGCAGGGCCTTTTCCTACCGGCCTCCGTTCTTCTGGAACAACCTGCCTGCTGCCATCAGACCATCAGAGTCTCTTGAGTCCTTTACATCCAAACTTTAAATCCAAATTTAAAACTCACCTTGTTGCCTTAGCTTACAATTAGTTGCCTTTAAGCTGAGTGCTTCCCAACCTGCACTGCACGGCGGGTCGGTTTCTGTCTCAATGAATTTACCAACCACTGCTCTGCCCATGAGAGTATAGATTATAGATTATAGATTATTGATTATTGCAAACTGTTGTCTTCTTTCACGTCTTTTCTCCCTCTCTGAATGACGTCTTCTCCTTTCTCCTCTTCAGTGTGGTGTGGTGCGAGTCTCCCTTGTGTGCATGTGCAGTCCGTCCTCCTCCCAGGCCTCCGTGGTGACGGTGGTCGCCACCTGGATGCTGCTTGGCATCCTCCTCATCAGGTTCTCCATAGATCTTATAACTCCATTATAATTGTGTTATCCTCTCTCAATGTTGTGTTGTGCAAATTGTGTAAACCCAACATCCGTTGCACGTTGTCCGTCTTGGGAGAGAGACCCCTCCTCCGTTGCCCTCCCTGAGGGTTCCTCCTGTTTTTTCTCCCTGTTAAAGGGTTTTTTTAGGGAGGGTCTCAGGACAGGATGTTGTGCTGCTGTAAAGCCCGCTGAGGCAAATTTGTAGTTTGTGACATTGGGCTGTACAAATAAAATCGACTCGACTCATCCGGTTGATAAGAAACACCTGATAATGATTATTTTTAAAGTCAGACCCAATCCCAAATACCCCCCTCCCCCCCAGCACACACACACACACACACAACCTGGCCCTACCCCTAGTTTTGGAGCGCCCTCTACTGGGCAGTGGCCTTTCAGAACAGAGCTACATGGGGTAGGGTTTGAAATCTTTACCTAGGAAATGAGACACCACTCGTTACGACAGCCCCATCGTCGTTACTACGTCGGCTGCTCGGAAGTGAATTAATTGCCCGGCTTGCTCAGGAGTTCCTGGAATGTGACAGCAGCTCTGCAGGACGGCTCATGCTAAAGCCCGTTGATTATCAACTCTTGTAGTGGCAAATCTGACCAAGTTTGCAGGACAGAACCAGACAGGTTAGTCTACTGACAGTAGCCAGGAGGCAGGTGTGCATATTGCCTATGCCAGTGTCGTCCTGCTCACGGGCATTTCTGCCCTGCGCTGACGTCACAGGCATTTCTGCCCTGCGCTGACGCCACATGAGAGCGGCGACGGTGCAGAACATTTGCCGCTGGGTCGTTTTTCCAGCTTCATACACGGGACACATGGGACTCACTGTACTTGTAATCACAAACTGTCGTTCACCCAAAGCTCACTCCTACCCAAAACGACCGTGGGCGGTCAAAATGACCGCCGGGTTTAAACTCCATGTTCTGTCAAGATGAAATTACGAAACTTTGAAAATCCAAAACCGTCAAAAAGACGGCCTTGGACTTAGTCACTCCACTCCACCACCGAGGGATTAGGGAGGGGAAGAGTCCAGCTGCTGACTTAGGGCCTCGTTGTGCTGCTCACTACTCTACTTCCCTCTCACTGGCAGAGCATCGAGAGCGGGACTGTGTGTAGACCTGCACCATGAAGGCCTGCTGTAGCCGCCATTAATATTCATAAGGTGGCGTTTGACTGACAGGTATAAGCAACGGGTGGCGGTGAGGGTAGTCTGGGCTTCATATGTTTACGATTTGATCTGATTGGCTGCATGTAAACGAATGTCTGACGGCATCATGAGTACCGGGGGGTGGGGGTAGTGGGGGGTGGAGCGTGCAAAGACCAGCAGAACCACGAGGAGCTCTTTTAAAAAGAGACACATGGAAAAACTGGATTCTACCTTTTATACTTGCACGTCTTCTTCTCAGTAGAAAGAGGTCACCTCCAAAACGGCACCGGAAGTCAGAACCAGCGAGGATGGGACGTCCCTATCAACAAGGAGGGAGTGAAAGAGAGGGACGGCGTGGGGGCGAGCTGGCCAGGCGGGACTCCACCAGCAGGCGCCGGATCTGGTTTGAGGAGGCCCGTGTCACCATCGCCAGCCCGTAATGACTGAACCAGCAGTGTGAGGATCCCACGGCTCCTCACATCTGTCTGGAGACGCGCTGGCGAGGTGAACCAGTGGAGCCGGAGCCCCCCCCCCGCCCCCCCCCCTCCCCCCCGTCCCCCCCGGGACGATGCATTTTCCTGACTCCCTCGTAAAAAGACTCGCCGTGTATTTTTAAGATCATTTTAACAGAGCGAGATAACAAGACGTCGGCCATTATGTATCATTTGACTTTTGAAGTCTTCCAGACTTTTGTGATACGGCTGCAATTAAGCAATTAAGCTCACAAACACCGTCATTACTCGATCCCAGATGAAGGGGTAGCTTACTGGCAGAAACCGAAAGCCCAGTGTGTGAGGAGTAAATGATTACACCCGTGTCTTAAAGTCGGCCTCCCTGTATAGATATTGGGGTGCATGTATAAACTGCAGAATCGTCGCATTATTTTGACGGCGACCTCGTGCGTCAACGTTTGCTTCGAGTTAGCGGAGCGTGAAACAGTAGCCTGACGAGGCCCGCCCGGCCTCCCTGCCATTAAAACCATTTGCTGAATTCGGGCAATAAAAGCAAATGCAGCAATTGCTTTCATGAGGCTTCAATTAGAGTTACAACTGCAGGCGGAGGGATCGAGGGCTGGGGGTGGGGGGGGGGGTGGGGGGTCCCTACAGATCATTGTATGTGCTCGTGTGTTCTAGCATGTCTGGCCTGATTTACATGTTCTGACACTCCGTGTTTCTCCTGTCACAGGCAGCCCCGGGAAGACGAGGAAGATTTACAGGTACTTGTCCCGAGAAGTCGGAATATCACATCATCAGCGGGTGTCAACCTGCAGGCTGCTGTCACTCACAGGGACCTGGTGAACCTGCAGGCTGCTGTCACTCACAGTGACCTGGTGAACCTGCAGGCTGACGTCACTCACAGTGACCTGTGAACCTGCAGGCTGACGTCACTCACAGTGACCTGTGAACCTGCAGGCTGCTGTCACTCACAGTGACCTGTGAACCTGCAGGCTGCTGTCACTCACAGGGACCTGGTGAACCTGCAGGCTGTTGTCACAGTGACCTGGTGAACCTGCAGGCTGCTGTCACTCACAGTGACCTGGTGAACTTGCAGGCTGTTGTCACAGTGACCTGGTGAACCTGCAGGCTGTTGTCACAGTGACCTGGTGAACCTGCAGGCTGTTGTCACAGTGACCTGGTGAACCTGTAGGCTGTTGTCACAGTGACCTGGTGAACCTGCAGGCTGCTGTCACTCACAGTGACCTGTGAACCTGCAGGCTGACGTCACTCACAGTGACCTGGTGAACCTGCAGGCTGCTGTCACTCACAGTGACCTGTGAACCTGCAGGCTGCTGTCACTCACAGTGACCTGGTGAACCTGTAGGCTGTTGTCACTCACAGTGACCTGTGAACCTGCAGGCTGACGTCACTCACAGTGACCTGGTGAACCTGCAGGCTTTTGTCACTCACAGTGACCTGTGAACCTGCAGGCTGACGTCACTCACAGTGACCTGTGAACCTGCAGGCTGCTGTCACTCACAGTGACCTGGTGAACCTGTAGGCTGTTGTCACAGTGACCTGGTGAACCTGTAGGCTGTTGTCACAGTGACCTGTGAACCTGCAGGCTGTTGAACCTGTAGGCTGTTTCCTGCTTCACTTGCAGATGCCACAGCTTGATTATTTTTCTTAGCATTTTAATTGCAGGTTCTTCATCAGTATGTGCATATAGATGAATACTCGGTGGCCCCGCGTGCGACGTGTGATTTGGCCCAGTTACAGATTATTTAAAAGAGTTTAAACTGAATTTTAGTGGAGTTTCTCGGACTCTTGACGAGGTTTGTAAAGCTGAAGAGAGTCAACACGGACTGAAAGGCTGGTGAACTTTAGTGCCCAGCTGGCTAAAGGAGAGGCTTTGTTTGTTTGTTTGTTTGTTTGTTTGTTTGTCCCCTCATCTGGGCTTGATTCAGTTGTCCAAGCAAGATGGCACCTTTTAAAATGGTGCACATGAGGGGCATGCGGGTAGCGTAGCGGTCTATACCAACACGGGAATCGCCGGTTCGAGTCCCCGTGTTCCCTCCGGCTTGGTCGGGCGTCCCTACAGACGCAACTGGCCGTGTCTGCGGATGGGAAGAGAAGGATGGATGACTGAAAATGAAACCTACCTATGGACTAACATGAACGCTGAGGACGACTGTCCAGTGCAACACAAAAGAGAAGAACACACATCCCACATTTCCCCAAAACAACACCACCAAAAGCAGAGAGAACAAAGGGGAAGAAACACACAAACAGTTAACAGCACCGTCCGTTCAGCGCAACACAGTCCAGAAATCCCACTGTCCCGAGGACGAAGGCCAGCCAGGTTGTCTCCCAGCATCTGCACCCAGACGCCCGGGGCCGTGGTGGTGTCACTGATCACTGGATGGGCCCTTCACATGTTTTCTGTTCCTCGCTACAGGAGATACAGCTTTAAGTGCTGTCCATTTCTGTGATATCAGGTTGCAACGGTTAGCTGATATGCCAGTCAAAGTGCTTGAATGCTGGTCCTGTACTTAAGACTTCCAGCGCCGGAAATAAGAGATTCCAACATGCACGTGAAGGCCTGTTGGAAGGTCTGAAGGCAACTATTCAGGGTTCAAAGGAAAATCTGGACTTGCTTGGGAAACACTTCCTTGGGCAGTGGCGGACAATTTGTGTGGAACGGGCCTTCTAGAGCATAACAGTGCTGACATTGACCAGATGAAGACTTTCAGCGCATTGATGCTAATGCTAACAAACACTCAACTCAAACTATGAAAAACGGTTTGTGGCGGCTGACATGTAAAAGCCCTGCCCCATTAAGGCATCCTGGTGGGGCATTCTGAAGCTCAGGCTCCAACAGTAAGGCCACTGTTCACAAAGTAGTCCGCCTGACCTACCTGGGGAAATGGCACGTCTGCTGCACCTTAAAAACTCCTGAGCAGCTTTTTTACTGCCTTTATAAATGAAACTCTGTTGACTTAACCGTCTCGGTGTTGCCGGAGAGCTTCGCTCCTCTGCTTCCTTTTCCTCAGCACGTCCCACAGCGTTCAACCACAGCCCTTCTAATGAGGGGCGCTAAGGAGAAGAAGACCAGACCAATCATCCTAACACCAGAAGATGAAGTAGATCTCAGGAGACGGGGAATGTGGGATATCTGGCATTCCATGTGAATTCCTATAACGTATTTCTATACATTGGAGATCATTTGTAGAGGCGTTCATTCCTAAACTTACTTCAATTCATAGATATTTTGGATTATACATCTGCTCTTATATATATACATATATACACATATATACACACAAACATACATACATATACATACATACACACATACACACACACACACACACACACACACACACACACACACATACATACATACATACATACATACATACACACACATACATACATACATATATTTACACACACACACACACACACACACACACACACATATATGTGTGGGGGGGGGGACCCGGGAACCGCCGCAGCCAGGAGGCAAAACTGGATCTTCCGCACCACGGGCAACAACGCTAACCAGTCGACTAAAGGGTCTGCCCGTTAGCCAAGGGCTAGCGAGTCTAGTCCTCCGTGATCGTCACATATATATATTTTACACGTGTGTATTAGATGTGTGCATTAGATGTGTGTATTAGATGTGTGTATTAGATGTGTGCATTAGATGTGTGCATTAGATGTGTGCATTAGATGTGTGTATTAGATGTGTGCATTACATGTGTGTATTAGATGTGTGTATTAGATGTGTGTATTAGATGTGTGCGTTAGATGTGTGCATTAGATGTGTGCGTTAGATGTGTGCGTTAGATGTGTGCATTAGATGTGTGCATTAGATGTGTGTATTAGATGTGTGCATTACATGTGTGTATTAGATGTGTGCATTACATGTGTGCATTAGATGTGTGCATTAGATGTGTGCATTAGATGTGTGCGTTAGATGTGTGTATTAGATGTGTGCATTACATGAGTGTATTAGATGTGTGCATTAGATGTGTGCATTAGATGTGTGTATTAGATGTGTGCATTAGATGTGTGTATTAGATGTGTGCATTAGATGTGTGTATTAGATGTGTGCATTAGATGTGTGTATTAGATGTGTGCATTAGATGTGTGTATTAGATGTGTGCGTTAGATGTGTGCATTAGATGTGTGCATTAGATGTGTGCGTTAGATGTGTGCATATGTGCGGGTGTACAAGTGTGCATGCAGGCTCATGTGTCAGCAGGTGTTCGGGCCTGTGGGTGCTGCCAGCGGGCTGCAGAAGCTGCTCCCCGCTGTCCGGTTTTGAAGTGTTACTGCCTGCCTGCCTGTCGCGTGTGTGTGTGACATGTCAGCGTCAGCTCATCTCAACGCCGGCATCGAATGAGCGATGTTTTGGGGATTTTTTTTCAAGGGATTTTTCTTTTACTTTTGGATTCAGTCTTGTGAACTGAAACCAAGTGATGCAACCAGAACACCGAACCCCAAAGAAGCAGAGAGCGTGGTGTCGGTTGTTCGAGATAGTTCCGCTTAACTTGATTTTTCAGAATTCCCCATGTGAGATGATGTTTGACTCTTGGGTAAGGTTAGCTCACAATCCTGTGACTACACCAGGGGAGGGGCCAGCAGCACAGAGCTCCCGCAGACAGACGAGATGCCAGAGGAAGACCACGTCCCTCTGGAAAAGATGACTTTTTACCTCCTGGCAGAAGTTGAAAAGCCGTGAAAACACACACGCACGCACACGCACACACGCACACACCACACACACACACACACACACACACACACACACACACGCAGACGCCATAAAGCAAGTGGCTGACATGTTGGTGTGGCTTAATGGAGGCCTGCTGCGCGCGTGGGGGAGCAGTCTGCTGGGGGTACCGCCGTAAATCTGGCCTCACGACACAGAAAATCCAGCCAGAGAAAATGGTGTGGGGGAGAAAGGGGGAAAAGGGGGGAGAAGGAGAGAAAAACAGGGTGGGAACAAACATTAGTAACCCCGAAGACCTCTTGAGTTTTCCCCTGCTGGTCTGAACGTGTGTGTGTGCGTGCATAATGATCAGGAATGACTAGACTCGCCAGCCCTGGGCTAACGGGTCGGACCCTTTAGCCGACTGGTTAACTTGGTCCCCCGTGGTGCAGGATACCCGGATTCGCGCCCCGGCTGCCCCCTGAATCCGCTACATTGGTGTCAGCAGTGGGGTGGAAGTGGAACAGTCCATAGTGGGTCAGTGGGTGTGTCAGGAAGGGCATCTGACTTCATATTTTGCTAAATCATTATGCGGATTGACAAGACCATAACGGATCGGTCGAGGCCCGGGTTAACAAGGACCGCCATCGGTGCTGTGCCCTCACAGGGTACCAATGGACACTATCAAATCCGGCTGTGGCGACCTCTGGGAGGCAGGGAGCAGCCTGAAACAAGAAGAAGAAGAAGAAGAAGAAGAAGAAGAAGATGAAGAAGAAGAAGAGGACGAAGAGGTGTCAGAAGTGGGACGGTGAGACCGTGAGGCCATCGGAAGCGCGTGCGTCCAGGGGCGTGAGGGAGCTGATATGCTGAAGGGTGGCGACGCGCCTCCCGGAGGGGAGGGGGGGCAGTGTAACGACCACGGATAACAACTCGCCGACTGGTTAACGTAGTCGGTGGTGGTGCGGGGGATCCGGGTTTGCGTCCCGGCTGTGGCGGTTCCCGTGAATTCGCTAGGTGGTGTTGGGGTGGGACGTGGATCCGGGTCAGGACAACGGGGGCTGCAGTTGGTTTTTGGCCCCGATTGGATGAGAACTGTGAGAACTTCCGGTAAGGGAAGCGAGAAGTGTAGCCGGAAACCCCGGAAACACCTACAAACTTCTGAACCGAAGCGGAACAAAGCGGACTGCGCTGAGCGAGCCAGCACTTCATCCATCCATACACACACATACTCCTATATGATCTGCTATACGGGTTTCAGTAACAAGAGAAAAGACATCTGCCAGTCGGTGACGTCATCAGTAGGTGAAAGATGACACGGTTGTTGTCTTTGTGTGTGTGTGTGTGTGTGTGTGTGTGTGATGAGTTCCCTTCTTTCTGTACTACCATTACATAATCCCCCCCGATCCAGAGAACAGAGGACACCCAGCCGGCTGTGTTAACCTACACGGTGGCCCTTTCCTTCACCTGAATGGTGCTCGGAGCCACAGGCTCTTTTGTAGGGGCAGGTAAAGAGAAGGGGGCCCGGGTCCGTCCCCATCACCCACCCAGCCTTTGGTGTCCTGGGGTTTCAGGTTTCCTTCGGGGACCCGGTGGTATTTGTCCCATTTGGCGGACATTGTGTGTGACTTCCTGTCTGTGGGCAGGAATATCATGAGTGGACCTCTCCAGGGACCGGCTGACAATTGTGCGCTTCTTTAGTTTCCACCTCTTTTCTTCTATGTGCCTTCCCCCCCCCCCAATTTATTTATCAAACCATGCAGTGCTGCCAGTGTGGTTGTGTGTGGTTTAAAGAAAAACAAAGTGTGCAGAAAGATGTTTATCATCAGCCCAGGGCAGGAAGTGAAACGCGTGTTTACATGGATGTGTTTACGCAAGTTTTTGAGCTGTAAATAAGAAACTGTGACTTGAAACACTGAATTCCGCTAAAGAAAATCGTGAAGACAGGTTTTTACACCCAGCTGAGGTGGCAAAGGTGAAGAAGAGCTGATAAAGAGACGATGTGATGGAAACGTTATTTTCATAGAACCGGCAGGCTGGATGACGTCAACGTTCATTACCTTGGACGTTATAACATCCATTACGTGTCTTTGTCTATATTTGCTTCATGGCTTTAATTGGATGCTTTTACAGGTCCTTTGTGAAAGCAGAAACTGAACAGTTGTGTTTTGCTGGCTGGGCCTGTTAGCGCCCCAACATTAAGCCAAGTTAAGACTCGGAGCCCCAAGGCAGTTTGATGGTTTACCTTCAGCCATTTAACACAATTTGTGTCCTTCAACTCAAAGTGTCACACTTCAAATGCGTTTCTGCCTTAATGCTTGAAAACTCCCCATTTCTCTGTGATGGGAGTTAGCGCCTGCTAGCTGCTAGCTGCTGCTGTTAGCTTTTAGCTTATTACTGGCACTGTAGTCTTGTCTTGTCCTCGTGCCAGGAGGATTATTATTGCGTCACTGGTTGATGGGACCAGAGGATGTGCTCCAATTATCGGGGCATCACACTGCTCAGCCTCCCTGGGAAAGTCTAGGGTGCTTGAAAGGAGGCTCCGACCGATTGTCGAACCTCGGATCCAGGAGTAATGATGCGGATTCCGTCCTGGCTGTGGAACAGCGGAGCAACTCTTTACCCTTGTGGGAAGTGCTGAGGGGGGCATGGGAGTTTGACCAGCCAGTCTACATGTGTTTTGTGGACTTGGAGAAGGCTTACGACCGTGTGCCCTGCGGCACTCTCTGGGGGGTACTGCGGGAGTATGGGGTACCGGGGCAGTTGCTACAAGCCATCCGGTCTTTGTATAACCAAACTGAGATCCGTGTCCGCACTCTCGGCACAAAGTCAAACATGTGTTCGGTGGGTGTCGGACTCCACCAACGTTGTCCTTTGTGTCCGATTCTGTTTGTGATATTCATGGACAGGATCTCAAGGCGCAGCCAAGGTGAGGAGTGTGTCCGTTTTGGGAACCTCAGAATTGCATCTCTGCTCTTTGCGGATGATGTGGTTTTGTTGGCTTCATCAGAAAGCGCGCACTGGGGCGGTTTGCAGCTGAGTGTGAAATGGCCGGGATGAGAGTCAGCACCTCCAGGTCTGAGGCCATGGTTCTCTACCGGAAAATGGTGGATTGCTCCCTCCGGGTTGGGGATGAGTTGTTGCCTCAAGTAAAGGAGTTCAGGTATCTCGGGGTCTTGTTCACGAGTGAGGATAGGATGGAGCGGGAGATTGACAGGTGGGTTGGTGCAGCATCAGCAGTAATGTGGACGTTGTACTGGACCATTGTGGTGAAGAGGGAGCTGAGCTGGAAGGCAAAGCTCTCAGTTTACCAGTCAATCTTCGTTCCAACCCTCACCTATGGTCATGAGCTTTGGGTAGTGACCGAAAGGATGAGATCGTGGATACAAGCAGCTGAAATGAGTTTCCTCCGTAGGGTGTCTGGGCTCAGCCTTAGCGATAGGGTGAGGAGCTCGGACATCCGGAGGGAGCTCGGAGTAGAGCCACTATTCCTTCGTGTCGAAAGGAGCCAGTTGAGGTGGTTCGGGCATCTGATTAGGATGCCTCCTGGGCGCCTTCCTTTGGAGGTTTTCCGGGCACATTCAACTCGGAGAAGACCCCAGGGTAGACCCAGAACTCGCTGGAGGGACTACATGTCCAGTCTGGCCTGGGAACCCCCAGGAGGAGCTGGAAGGCGTTGCTGGGGAGAGGGACGTCTGGAGTGCCCTACTTAGCTTGCTGCCAGTGTGACCCGACCCCGGAGAAGCGGCTGATGATGAGATGAGATGACGTGGTTGATGGGAAGCACACACTGATTCACATTTCCTTCTTTGACTTTTCAAATATTTTGCATAAAATTCCCACATTTCTATGGAAACAGATATGTTAACACGCCAATAAAGCTGGGACATTCACCAACAGGATGCAAACAAAACGATTTTTCTACCAACTATGAGCTGGGACGGAACATCTGCTGGATTAGAAAAAACAACAACAGCCTCTCGTGTTTTCTTCCTCCAATGAAAGCAGCTATCATTCTCTAGGGGACCTTTAGCAAAAAGGTGTAACACAAGATGATCTCTAGGTAGCGTAGTGTTAGCTAAAGCATCCTCTTTTTGGAGCCAGGAAGAGAAAGAGGTGGAAAAATCTGTTCCCACCGGCGGAGAGAGAGGTCAGATCCCTCGGGAAGGCTCTCCGCCATTCTCTGAAAAGACTCCGCACTTTGTTTACCTGCTCCGCCGCCCAGAAGAGGCTTCCAGGCTCCCACCCATAACCTCACACTTTGCCATGGACACACACACACACACACACACACACACACACACACATACACACACACACACACTGCATTAACCAGCTAATGGACTGACCCTCTCTGCCCTTTCCTCTTTGTTTCCAGGCCCAGATCAGTTCCCAGATCAGTTTCCTCAGCAGGTGAACTGCGTTCTCCCACACACCCATCAGAACCTTCCAGAAGAATTGAATGACCTTTTATATACATTCTGCCATATGGACGGCAAGGCGTACCGCCATCATCCGCCATGAACAACAGCAGTGGTTCACACGGTGTCAGTTCTCATGGTTTCTATGGAGAAACATGCTGACGCACTCAGTGAGAGGCTGCCATGAGCAAGTTCCTGTACATGAGACATTTTTATTGTGGCTAGATGAGCTCGTTCCGATAATACGTTGCACAAAAATACCCATCAGCGTCTGTTTGAGATGCAGCGGGTTAACCATAACCCTAACCCTGACCTTAACCCTGACCATATGTAACTGATATATATATATTAAAAAAAAGAAGAGTGGTAGTCCACACATTGGAATCAGGAATCAGGAACACTTTTGTCATTCCATTAAATATCGTTTCCCCCAGCCCACAGCAGTGCAACACAAAGACAAAAACACATATCCAAAAACTACAAGAACTTCACGAACACGTATATTCAAACTAGATAAAAAAATCACTGTACAGGAGAGCGAACACCAGCCAGGGTGACTGTCAGATCTGCATGGGTTAGCAGTTAGCTTAGCCTGCCCGGCTTCTGCATCCTGTCAGACTGCCCTCGGTGTTACCTTCTCGGTTGCAACCCCAGGCAGGGGCCGTGATCCTTAGGCCCACAGGACGCAGCAGACCAGGCTCCTCCAGCCGATCCAACGCCAGCTCTCCCAGCCAGACACCATCGACACACCTCCTCGCACTCCACACGACGACACCAGTCAATGCCAGGTTGAGGCCGCCGCCAGACCGCCATTGGTGTTATCGGAACTGCCGGTCTGCATAGGCTAGCAGTTAGCTTAGCCTGACTCGCTTCTGCGTCCTGTCAGACCGCCCTCGGTGTTTCCTCCTCGGCCGCAGCTCCAGGCAGGGCCGTGGTCCCTGGGCCTACAAGACGCAGCAGACCAACGTCTCCCAGCTGATCCCGCCAGCTCTCCTAGCCATCAAACAAAGACAAAACTTAAACACAAATGTGAACAATACACTGCATGGACGGTACTGGGCGAGGCCACCGCAAACGTGAATTTGTGCCACCATCTTCCCACACCGATACTGGGTGAGGCCGCTGCAAACGTGAATTTGCGCCGCCATCTTCCCACACCGGAAGCAGAAAAATTATTCTATGGAGTCTATGGAATGACCACCATGTCCGAAGGGTACATTCCACGTCAATATAGCGGCACTTTGTCAATCAAGTCAATGCTGTTAATATACAACGCCATGAGAAGAGCACGTTTTGGAGCTAACATATAAAGTTGCACCATACTGATCCATTTGTTTGGAATTTGTCACTTTGCTGTCTCACTGTGCTTTCACATTGTGATCACAAACACGCATAGCGCAACACAAATCTGTTGTTTTCAATGGATGATGTAGTTGCAAGACCCAAAGCAACGCTCACTTCCTTAAAATTCAAAAAGGATTTGTGCACAAAGTTTACTTCATTGAACTTTGACCTCTAAATAGGCTGACCTCTGTGAGACACATTAAATGGCCCTGCAGCATTAAGGGCGTAAGTTGGGTGTCCGGGTAGTGTAGCGGTCTATTCCGTTGCCTGCCAACACAGGGCTCTTCGGTTCGAATCCGTGTGTTACCTCCGGCTTGGTCGGGCGTCCCTACAGAAACAATTGGCCATGTCTGCGGATGGGAAGCCGGATGTGGGTATGTGTCCTGGTCGCTGCACTAGCGCCTCCTCTGGTCGGTCGGGATGCCTGTTCAGGGGGGAGGGGGAACTGGGGGGAATGGCGTGATCCTCCCATGTACTACGTCCCCCTGGTGAAACTCCTCAGGTGAAAAGAAGCGGCTGGCGACTCCATATTACATTACATGACATCACGGTCATTTAGCCGACGCTTTTATCCAAAGCGACTTACAATAAGCGCATCATTTAACGTAGGAGATCAGGAGAACTGCTAGTCATCAGAGGTCATAAGTGCATCTAAACAAGCATCTGAGAGCAAAACCAGTGCTACAGTAAAAGTGCAAGGAAGAGATGTCTTTTTAAACGAGTGAATACAATAAGTGCTAAGAACAAGTAACAGGGTAGTAGTTCTTGAAGAGGTGAGTTTTCAACCTGCGCTGAAAGATGGGCAGCGACTTTGCTGTCCTGACATCAGTGGGGAGTTCATTCCACCACTGTGGGGCCAGGACGGAAAAGAGGAGTGACCGGGTCGATCGGCAGCAGGGGCCTCTGAGCGACGGGGCAACCAGGCGTCTCCACATGTATGGGAGGAGGCATGTGGTAGTCTGCAGCCCTCCCCGGATCAGCAGAGGGGGTGAAACAGCGACCGAAACGGCTTGAAAGAGTGGGGTCAATGGCCAGGTACAATTGGGGAGAAAAGGGGGGGGCGTAATTAATTTCCCGCTTTCTTCTGTATAACGTCTTCTCCGTAACTTAATGCACGCCACCTCATGTCTGGTTCAAGGGCACAACGGCCGCCTGGTCGTATCTGGGATGCTGATCCATGCAGCTGTCCAGCTATCAGCCCAGACCAAAGCAGGATTACTCAGACATTCCTGGGATTTGAACTGGTCTGCTCTCCAGGCTCACTTCTCTCGTGACTTGGTTATCTGCAACCACCGTCTCATTTACGTCTTGGTTTCAAGTCAGGGATAACCACCTAATTTTGAGATTTACAGATTTATAGTGGTAGTCACAGTAGAGTCTCCAAAGAGAAGGTGTCACCAGTCTGCTGTTTCAGGAATGGATGGACAATTAAATTGCATCAGAGTGTGAAGGTTATTGTTGAGCAGTGAAGGTCATTCCATGTTCGGTTCCATTCCCCCCCAGACAAGAGACATTTCAGGTGCTGAATACTTGAAAAGCATAACAATAAAACACTGTTGCTGGGTAGTGTTATGGCTGCAATCTGTGACGTTTCTCCCTTAATAAATGTTTATGTTCTCCATGTGTATGATGGAGTCAGGCTCCATAACACCACCAGTCATTTTCACCATGGTTGGAGACTCTCTCCAGTCTCCGTATACCACTGTTGAGATGTTTGACCTGGTAGGATGAACACTGGTGCAGCAGCAAACACGTACGTGTTGGAAAACAGACTGAGACGTGATGCTGATGTGTCCATGACAACCAGTATGACTGTACAACAGTGTCCCATATAGTGTGATGTAGTTTGTAGTACACTGTGTGTGTTAGCTTTGGTCCCAGGATCCATTTTTACAAGGGTGGGAACTGTTTCCTGCTGAGCTGACGGCACACCAGCCACAATGGCTGCTACATCTGGTTTGTAGTCCTGCTACAACTGGTTTGTAGTCCTGCTACGCCTTGTTTGTAGTCCTGCTACACCTTGTTTGTAGACATTCCACACCTGATTTGTAGTCCTTCTACACCTGGTTTGTAGTCCTGCTACACCTGGTTTGTAGTCCTGCTACACCTTGTTTGTAGTCCTGCTATGCCTTGTTTGTAGTCCTGCTACACCTGGTTTGTAGTCCTGCTACACCTTGTATGTAGTCCCAGAACATCAGAGTCAACAGGTCTGTTTCTTTCTGCCTCCTACATCTACTATATCACAACACTTCTACTGGAAGACTGACTATCTGTCCAACACCACCACCACATCACCTCCACCTCTAGAATAATAGAATAACCACTTATTCATGGAGAAAAGTCACTGGTTGCAGCTTTGATAAACGATAAGATGTCTTAGTTATTTCTACTCAGAAGAAACGAGAACCTTTAATTGGAAATGTGTTTTCCTTGCCTTCGTCTCACATGGTTACAGTCACCTGGCATCGCGGTGAGCAGAACCACCCACAGCCATCTGCGGAAGATTTATACGGAGCAAAGGGGAGAAGACAGGGTCTCTCGCTGACACCCATGCATTTTTACAACACACTCGAAACAAATCCCCAGAGTCTTCCAAGGCTCACGAAGCTTCTTCTTTGCTTTTTTTCTGGCACCTTTTTGATCACCAGCAAGTAGCAGCGTTTAACACATCCCCACCAGCCACGGGACGATTTAAGCACTTAGGTTCAAAAGCTGAACGACCACTGGAACTGAAGGAGGCCAACTGCTTCTCCAACTCCTCTTGTCTGAAACACATTTGTAATCTGATTATTGCAACCTCATTCTTGTCATAATCTGTTACTCTCGTTCTCTTTTTGTAATCAGATTAGTGTAATCCAACCCCCCATCCCCACCCCCACCATCTCTGAGAGACCCTGGTCATCTGCCCTCTCTGTTCAACCCCCCCTTACACACACACACCACCACCACCTCTGAAAGACCCTGGTCATCTTCCCTCTCTCTCCAACTCTCCCCCTCCACCCTCCCCCTCTCTGAGAGACCCTGGTCATCTTCCCTCTCTCTCCAACCCCCCCTCCACCACCACCCCTCTCTGAGAGACCCTGGTCATCTTCCCTCTCTCTCCAACTCCCCCCCTCCACCCCACCACCCCCCTCTCTGAGAGACCCTGGTCATCTGCACTCCCCCCCCCCACAACTACCTCTGAGAGACCCTGGTCAACTGCCCTCTCTCTCCAACCCCCCCCTCCACCTTCACCCCCCACCCTCTGAGATACCCTGGTCATCTTCTCTCTCTCTCCAACCCCCCCTCCACCTTCACCCCCCACCCTCTGAGAGACCCTGGTCATCTGCACTCTCTCTCCACACACGCCCCCCCACCACCACCTCTGAGAGACCCTGGTCATCTTCCCTCTCTCCCCAAACCCCCCCTCCACATCCAACCCCCCCCCTGAGAGACCCTGGTCATCTTCCCTCTCTCTCCAACTCCCCCCTTCCACCTCCACCCCCCCTGACAGACCCTGGTCATCTGCCCTCTCTCTCCAACCCCCCCTTCACCTCCACCCCACCACCACTTCTGAGGGCCCTGGTAATCTTCCCTCTCTCCAACCCCCCCCCCACCTCCACCCCCTCTGAGAGACCCTGGTCATCTGCCCTCTCTCTCCAACCCCCCCCCCACCACCACCACCTCTGAGAGACCCTGGTCATTTCCACTCTCTCTCCAACCCCCCCATCCCCACCCCACCAACTCTGAGAGGGCCTTGTCATCTGCCCTCTTGCTCTTACCCCCCCCCCCACACACACACACACAAACACCACCACAACCTCTGAGAGAACCTGGTCCTCTACACTCTCTCTCCAACACCCCCCCCCCCCACAGACCCTGGTCATCTGCCCTCTCTCTCCACCTCCACCCCCACCACCTTTGAGAGAACCTGGTCATCTGCCTTCTCGCTCCTAACCCCCCCCCCCCACACACACACACGGATAATCCTTCCATCCCCACACATGTGTGATGTTTGTGTCACGAGCCCCCTTTAATCCTCCTAGGTGTGGTTGTTAGTAACACACACACACCAGCTCAGCCTCCGTCCGAGGACACACACTTCACAGAGATCCGGGAAGGCCGGAGTGTCAGGTTTCCGTGGCGTTGGGAGGGTGTGTGTGTGTGTGTGTGTGTGTGTGTGTGTGTGTGTGTGTGTGTGTGTGTGTGTGTGTGTGTGAATAACTTTCAGATCTCCACGTTTGCTGAGCGTTTGAAGGGTTTTCAGCTCGGTCGTTTGTGTGTCAATGTTTTTTTTTTCTTTTTCCTTTTTGTTCCTTTGCGGTCGGGGAAAATAAAGGTATCGATGACATGGTGTCACCAGGTCACCCCGACGCTCCACCCAATGACCCACCCACCCAAAGCTTAGCCAACAGTCACCTGTTTTACCAAACACAACAGTGAAAAGAACGCTGCTGTACACAATGCTGACTACCGTCATGTCAGTACCCACCATTTTCATGACGATGAATAAAACATTCTTCCCCCTATTTTACCTCTCCAACCCTGTCTCGTGCTGCTAAACACACACTCACACACACACACACACACACACACACACACACACACACACACACACACACACACACACACACACACACACACACACACACACACACACACACACACACACACAGCTAGGGACAATGTAGTACGGCCGAGTCACCTGACCCAGATGTCTTTGGACTGTGGGGGGAAACCCACGCAGACATGGGGAGAACATGCAAACTCCACACAGAGGACGACCCGGGACGACCCACCCAGGCTGGACTACCCAGGGACTCGAACCCAGGACCTTCTTGCTGTGAGGCGACCGCGCTAACCACTGCGCCACCGTGCCGCTCCCTGTAAAGACAGTCTTCATTAATGACCAAGAACCGCTTATAACATTGTGTTGATCAGTGAAGGGTAGAAGACATGTTGTGTTATACATGTGTTATAAATGCGTTATAAATGTGTTATACATGTGATATGTGTTATACGTGTGGTATACATGTGTTACACATGTGATATAAATGCGTTATACATGTGATATAATTGTGTTATACGTGTGGTATAAATGTGTTACACATGTGATATAAATGTGTTATACATGTGATATAAATGTGTTATACATGTGATATGTGTTATACATGTGTTACACATGTGATATAAATGTGTTATACATGTGATATAAATGCGTTATACATGTGGTATAAATGTGTTATACATGTGATATAAATGTGTTATACATGTGATATAAATGTGTTATACATGTGATATAAATGTGTTATAAATGTGTTATACATGTGATATAAATGTGTTATACATGTGGAACACCTCGTCAGCATGGTGGATCAGCTAAACAACCAGTCAGACTGACAGCTTTTCCTGCGCTGCTGTCTAATGGTACAATAGAGAAGGACTTGAACACAAATGAGCTCATCTGCCTGACAGATAAGACGGTGCCTCGGTGAGGAGCATTAGCAGGAACCCCGTGGACCGGGCGGACGGGACGGGACGGGGAGGAGCCATCTTGTTTCACTTTATTTGGGCTTATCTGGGTCAGCGCCGCGCCGCGCCGCGCTCAACACCGACGTTTCATTTTCTTACTGATAGAAGAAGAGGTGGGGGTTGTGAAGGAAACCTGACCCCATAAAGCAACCTACAGCCCCCACCCCCACCCCTGTCTCCTCCCTCCCCCTCCCTGTCTCTGGCCCATTATACCCACCCCCCTCCACACACACACACACACACACACACACACACACACACACACACACACACACACACACACACACACACACACACACACACACACACACACACACACACACCTCCCTCCCCCGTCTCTCCAGGTTTGGGCACCTGCCAGCTCCCACAGCCATTAACCTAATGAGCACTGACAGCCTGGAGTCACTCTGCTGGAGGCACACACACACACACACACACACACACACACACACACACACACACACACACACAGCACACCACACAACACAGATACACACGCAGACAACACAGATACACACACACACAGACAACACACAAATACACACACAACACAGATACACACACACACACAGAGCACACAACACAACACAGATACACACACAGACAACACAGATACACACAGATACACACAGATACACACACAACACACAAATACACACACAGACAACACACAAATACACACACAACACACAGACAGCACACAGATACACACGTACACACACAAGTCAAGTCAAGTCAATTTTATTTGTATAGCCCGATATCACAAATTATAAATTTGCCTCAAGGGGCTTTACACACGCACACACACACACACACACACACACACACACACACACACACACACACACACACACACACACACACAATACACAGACACACACAATACACAGATACACACAAAACACAGATACAAAGACATCACACAGATACACACACACAATACACAGATACACAAAACACACGGAGATATGCAAACACACACAACACACCGATACACACAACATACACAGATACACACACAATACACAGTATAAACAACACAGATACGCAAACACACACAGATACACACACACACACACACACACACACACACACACACACACACACACACACACACACACACACATCCTGGGTGCTGTGGTTCTGCCAGAGAAAGGGAGTTGTGGGTGTGATGATGGCCTCCACCATGAGAGTCTTTCAAAGCGTCCACCAGGAGACATTAGGGTTGCGGTAAGGATGTCAGCTGCTACAGACCTACTTTACATGTGAATCAGACCGTCGTGACTTCTTTCTCTTTTGTGTCTGGGAAAAAATTCCTAAAAGTAAGACACGCCCTGACCCAAAGTGGGTCAGGGCGTGTCTTACTTTGGGATTCTGGGATTACCACTGGGATTCTTGGAAAAGACTCTGGGAGAAGACTACTACTGGATTCTGGGAAAAGATTCCTAAAAGTAAGACACGCTCTGAGTCAGGGCGTGTCTTACTTTTAGGAATCTTTTCCCAGAATCCCAAATTCTTCTCGCCACATACTGCAGGGCTTCTTCCCAGCTAATCTTCCATGAGCCGGTTGGAGTTTTGCTGCGTTTGTGTTTATTAAACCAGACGGGGGGACTGAAGCCAGTGTGGTGAGTCACAGGAAGCAGGTGGAGGCGAGAGCACATCCATCCTGGTCTGTCCCACACAGGACATTCCTGATGCCACCTCACAACATGCCAGCCCGCAGGGAAGCACCGCCACCCAATCAGACGATGCACTTTCATCTGACAGGACACACACACACACACACACACACAGGAAACAGGGTGGCGGGGACACTGGTCTGTGCGTGTGTGTTCATGCACGCGTGCGTGTGTATATGTGTGTGCGTGCGTGTGTACATGTGTATATGTGCATGTGTGTGTGTCTGTGCATATGTATTTGTATGTATATGATTATGATGCTGCTGCCTATGAGTGTGTGTGCTTTTATTTGTATACATTTATGTGTATGTGTGTGTGTGTGTTTGAATGCATATTTTTTAATTTTTGTCTCGGTGTGTGTGTGTGTGTGTGTGTATTCGTGTCTCGGTGTGTGTGCGTGCGTGTGTGTGTGTGTGTGTATCTGTGACAGGCCACACCCTCAGGAGTGTGCTGCTACAGCAACGGTCTCCGTGGGAACAAGGCCAGACAATAGGAGCCAGATGGGGAGCAAAGGGTGGAGGAGCGATGCAGGGGCCCACCTGAGGAGAGGACATGAGGAAGGGAGCTGAGGAGGGGACCTGGGTGGGGGACCTGATGAGTGGACCTGAGGAGAGGACCTGAGCAGAGGACCTAAGGAGAGGACGCGAGGAGAGGACCTAAGGAGGGGACCGAGGAGAGGACTGAGAAGAGGAACTGAAGAGAGGACCTGAGGAGAGGACCTGAGGAGAGGACCTGAAGAGAGGACCTGAGGAGAGGACCTGAAGAGAGGATCTGAGGAGAGGACCTGAGGAGAGGACCTGAGGAGAGGACCTGAAGAGAGGACCTGAGGAGAGGACCTGAGGAGAGGACCTGAGGAGAAGAGTGAGGAGAGGACCTGAGGAGAGGACCGGCCCCGTGTACACGTGCTTTATTACTCTACGGACGTCATAAGAGAGCACATGACTGGCTTTCAGCGTGTTTCTCTTCATCTTGTTCCTTTGTTTGTCCGAAAACCACGCTTAGACACACTTCAGCACACACACACACACACACACACACACACACACACACACACCCGAGCTAAAGGGTCTAAAGCATTGTGTAGTTTTGTCACAGTGACATGTTTTAGAGACAGCGCAGCACGTTGTCCACAGACGTTCCATCACAGGAGATTTTGTTCACTTGGCGTACATCAATGTACTGTATATAACTGTACTGTATATAACTGTACTGTACATCACTGGACTGTACTAGACATCACTGTACTGTACATCACTGTACTGTATATAACTGTACTGTACTTCACTGGACTGTACTAGACATCACTGTACTGTACATCACTGTACTGTATATAACTGTACTGTACATCACTGGACTGTACTAGACATTACTGTACTGTACATCACTGTACTGTACATAACTATACTGTACATCACTGGACTGTACTAGACATCACTGTACTGTACATCACTGTACTGTATATAACTGTACTGTACATCACTGGACGGTACATAACTGGACTGTATATAACTGGACTGTACATCACTGGACTGTACATCACTGGACTGTACATAACTGTACTGTACATAACTGGACTGTATATAACTGTACTGTACATAACTGTACTGTACATCAGTGTACTGTACATCACTTTACTGTACATAACTGTATGTACATCACTTTACTGTATATAACTACTGTACATAACTGTACTTTTGAAGGTACATATGGTTGGTATATAAAAAGGCATGTGTAATAAAGAGTGCTGTGTTTACCGATATATGTATATCTATAGTCACAGTACTGACTGTAGTATTCTGGGAGAATATGAACCTGGACTACAGGATGTGATAATTCATTTGCGTGTCTCAGTCGACATATTTTTAAACGTTACATTTGTTTACTGGAAGTTCTTACCAGGAACAATGAACGCGGGTTGCAGCAGGAGATCGAACAGTTTGAATTCCAGACTGGTCTTCAGCTCGGCTCGGTCTCTCTCTTATTCCCGTCAGATCCTTTGCTGCTCAGGCCTCTACCACGTCTCCACGCCGTGGACACGTGTGTACTGTACGATATAGTAGATCTCAAAATGGCGTCTGTTCATTCCTATGAGAATTGCCCGCCTGGCGCACACGCCGAAAAAGTTTTTGGCTTCCGGGTTACTTCCGGGTACTTGGGGCCCACTGAATATGCGCAGTAGTGTTACTCCCATCGTGCCTCTAGGCGGTGAGAACGAGCGAACCGCGTTAAGGATCCGGCGCTGCGCGTTCGTGAATGCTATGCTAGCTAGCGGACTTCATGCATGTATGCATGATAAAACTACTACGGGACTTACTTGGGACTTGAAACCATGGATGTATTTATACAAACGGCCACATAATAATAATAATGTAACCGGTTATTTTCTTGCCCGGTGCGGGAATCGATACGGTTGTATCACACCACAAGGCGACGTCACTAACCGCTCGGCTAAAGGGTCAGACCCGTTAGCTAGAGGCTAACGTGTCTTATTAGTAGTTTACAATAAGAAGAAGAAGAAGAAGAAGAAAGTTCAAAACAAAATCTAACAAGTGACCAATACATACAATAAAAACCACAAACTCAAAATGTCGTGACGTGTGAAAGAGAAGGCTCGGCTTTGTGTCCTTCCTTCACCTTTGGTTTGTGTTCATCCGAGCAGCGTGTATTTAGCCGAGCGTGACCGGTCTACCTTTCCAATGCGTTGTGTAGGAAAGACAGGACGACTTCTCTCATGCATGGGATCTGTATTCTGTCTGTCGCAAAGAAACAAAACAGGACAGGTTTCAGGAAACGTCAGACCAGCTCCTGCTGTAGCCTACGCAAGAACTGGGACCCACATTAGACACAAGACACATTAGGGATGGATAAAATACATTACCGGGGCAGACAAAATTAACACATACCTCTTTCTACATGTACAAAGCGGGAAAGAGGCAGAAGACAGGGGGGGGGACACACGTTTTATAGCTACCAACAGGAAATGGCGTCACAACAGGGAGGGGCTACTAACAGGAAATGGTGTCACAACAAGGAGGGGCTACTATAAGCGTTTCCTGATGAAATAATAAAATAAAATAACAACGTTGGCAATTAAAATAATAATAATAATAATAATCATGTGGTGACACTTTTTGTAATTATATAACATTTTATGGCTATGACGTTTTTGACCACGCTACACTAGCAAAGATCCCCGTTCCCGAGACACAACATGCCCGCACGTACAGTGCTCGTACACAGCCGTGACGTCACGCAGAAAAAAGGATTTATTTTTTTCTGGGCTTTTTCTGGGCTTTGGGACAATTTTAAAAAGATTAAACACCCTGGCTTAAAGATAGACAATGTAAAGAGTAATAACTGACCATGATTATAGCTGCAGGTGTCCTGTCAGCAGTTTTACAGGCGTCTCTTTTACAATGGTGCTCTATGGGGGAAATGCTTTTTGGGCTGCAAGGGATATTTTCGTTGCAGTACCACGAGTGACCACTGGGAAAAAATGGCTGCAAGACTGAGCGGCGGCGCCGTATCCAGTTCTGCTACAACACGTCCATGCCCCACACTCATAACTCAGTCCTGCAGAGAGCTGAGCTCATGGTGACCTTTGACCTCAGATTCCAGCAGCGCAGAAAAACGTGACTCAGCCCTCAGCGCAGCTTTCGTTCTTTGTCTTTGATTGGTCACGTCCCTCATTTCCCTTTCTCTCTTTCCTCTGTTTTCTCTCTTTCCTCTGTTTTCTCTCTTTCCTCTGTTTTCTCTTTTTCCTCTCTTTTCTCTCTTTCCTCTCTTCTCTTTCCTCTCTTTTCTCTCTTTCCTCTGTTTTCTCTCTTTCCTCTGTTTTCTCTCTTTCCTCTCTTTTCTCTCTTTCCTCTCTTTTCTCTCTTTCCTCTCTTTTCTCTCTTTCCTCTCTTTTCTCTTCTCTCTCATTTCTCCGCTTCTGTCTTTTCCTGCTTTCTTTTATTTCTCGTATCCTCTTCCTTGTTTCTGTGTCATACGCCTCCCCACACACACAATAACACACACAATAACACACAATAACACACACACACACAGAAAATTACACAAAAACACATATAATAACACACACTCACACTCACGCAATAACACACACATCACTCACGATAACACACGCTCACGCTCACACAATAACACACACACCACAACACACACACAAAAACACATTACACACACAATAACACACACACCACAACACACACAAAAACACATTACACACACAATAACACACACACCACACACATGATAACACACACTCACACAATACACACACAATAACACACATAACACACGATAAAACACACAAACACAGTAATACACATCACACACATAATAACACACATAACACACACAATAGCAAACACACACATGATAGCACACAAAATGACACACACATTAACACACACATAACACACACACAATCACACAAAATAGCACACGTAGTAACACACACATAATAACACACACAATAACACACAAAATAACACATAATAACACAATAACACGCACACACATAACACACACACAATATCACACACACACACACACACACATCATAATAACACACACATCGCTACACACTGCATGGTTAGTGTGTAGAGGTGTTTGTCCTCTTCTCCACATGACACCTCCATCCGCGTGCTCTCGTTGTGACGGTGTGTAAACGTGATGGAGGTGTAATGAGCGCACCTCTCCGCGGCGGGCTCCTGGCTCGTCATGCGGATGTTATGTAACAGGATGTTCATGTTCTGCAACAAGTTACGACACTTTTCTTGTCTGTCTAAGAATGAGGGAACTTCACCTTCACATCTGTCTATCCATCTATCTATCTATCTATCTATCTATCTATCTATCTATCTATCTATCTATCTATCTATCTATCTATCTATCTATCTATCTATCTATCTATCTATCTATCTATCTATCTGTCTATCTGTCTGTCTGTCTGTCTGTCTGTCTGTCTGTCTACCTACCTACCTATCTATCTATCTATCTATCTATCTATCTATCTATCTATCTATCTATCTATCTATCTATCTATCTATCTATCTATCTATCTATCTATCTATCTATCTATCTATCTATCTATCTATCTATCTATCTATCTATCCGTCTGTCTATCCATCTGTCTATCTATCTATCTATCTATCTATCTATCTATCTATCTATCTATCTATCTATCTATCTATCTATCTATCTATCTATCTATCTATCTATCTGAAAAACGATCAACAGTAATATAAAATTATTGTTCAAATTTTCCTTTTATTTCAACTTCTGTTTCCATCCAAATAAAACTCGTGCCTCTTATTTGGGTGCTTCACAGGAAGTGACGTGCTGAGGGCTGATTGGTAGATTGGTGCGTCATCATGATCTTATTGATCATGCTGAAATGTTCTGTCCGTCTGTGTTGTGTGTAGACGTGCTTAGCTGTTCATCCACCTCCATCAAGCGGTGGTCTACAGAACATGACCTTCTGATGGAGAGCCGACACGCCACCGTCAGCTTCTCATCCGCTTCCTCTCCACGTTCCTCTCCATGTTCCTCTCCACGTTCCTCTCCACGTTCCTCTCCACGTTCCTCTCCATGTTTTTCTTCATGTCCCTCTCCTTGTTCCTCTCCATGTTCCTCTCCATCTTCCTCTCCAGCTTCCTCTCCATGTTCCTCAACATGTTCCTCTCCATGTTGCTCTCCATGTTGCTCTCCATGTTCCTCTCCATGTTCCTCTCCATGTTCCTCTCCATCTTCCTCTCCATGTTCCTTTCCATGTTCCTGTCCATGTTCCTCTCCATGTTCCTCTCCATCTTCCTCTCCATGTTCCTGTCCATGTTCCTCTCCATGTTCCTTTCCATCTTCCTCTCCATGTTCCTTTCCATCTTCCTCTCCATGTTCCTTTCCATCTTCCTCTCCATGTTCCTTTCTATGTTCCTTTCCATGTTCCTCTCCATCTTCCTCTCCATGTTCCTTTCCATGTTCCTGTCCATGTTCCTCTCCATGTTCCTCTCCATCTTCCTCTCCATGTTCCTGTCCATGTTCCTTTCCATGTTCTTTTCCATCTTCCTCTCCATGTTCCTTTCCATCTTCCTCTCCATGTTCCTTTCCATCTTCATCTCCATGTTCCTTTCCATGTTCCTTTCCATCTTCCTTTCCATCTTCCTCTCCATGTTCCTTTCCATCTTCATCTCCATGTTCCTTTCTATGTTCCTTTCCATGTTCCTTTCCATGTTCCTTTCCATCTTCCTCTCCATGTTCCTTTCTATGTTCCTTTCCATGTTCCTTTCCATCTTCCTCTCCATGTTCCTTTCCATCTTCCTCTCCATGTTCCTTTCCATGTTCCTTTCCATGTTCCTTTCCATCTTCCTCTCCATGTTCCTTTCCATCTTCCTCTCCATGTTCCTTTCCATCTTCCTCTCCATGTTCCTTTCCATGTTCCTTTCCATGTTCCTTTCCATCTTCCTTTCTATGTTCCGTTCCATGTTCCTCTCCATGTTCCTTTCCATGTTCCTTTCCATCTTCCTCTCCATGTTCCTTTCCATGTTCCTGTCGATGTTCCTTTCCATCTTCCTCTCCATGTTCCTTTCCATCTTCCTCTCCATGTTCCTTTCCATGTTCCTTTCCATCTTCCTCTCCATGTTCCTGTCCATGTTCCTTTCCATCTTCCTCTCCATGTTCCTGTCCATGTTCCTCTCCATGTTCCTGTTCATGTTCCTTTCCATGTTCCTGTCCATGTTCAGGAATCAGGAATCTGGAATTCTTATTTGTCATTTCATTCCATGCACCTGCGCACATGAAATTAATCGAAATAGTGTTTCCCCAGCCCACAGCAGTGCAACACAAAGACAAAAACACATATCCAAAAACTACAAGAACCACAAGAACTACAAAATACACATATCCAACATCTCAACAACAGCAACAAAAAAAGTCTGCATGGGCTAGCAGTTAGCTTAGCCTGCCCCGCTTCCGCGACCTGTCAGACCGCCCTCGGTGTTTCCTCTTCGGGTACAGCTCCAGGCAGGGCCGTGGTGCCTGGGCCCACAGGACGCAGCAGACCAGGCTCTCCCAGCCGGTCCAGCACCAGCTCTCCCAGCCGGTCCAGCGCCAGCTCTCCCAGCCGGTCCAGCGCCAGCTCTCCCAGCCGGTCCAGCGCCAGCTCTCCCCAGCCACCAAACCAAGACAAACTTAGATGCGGACGTGGACAGACCCTGCACGGACGGTGCTGGGTGAGGCCGCAGCAAACGTGAATTCGCGCCGCCCTCCTGTGGGACGGTGTGGGAAGATCACGTGTGAGATCATAACTATTTCTCTTTGTGCCATTCCTCCTTCTTTATCCCCACGTCTCCCCGCTGACCGACTCTGCTGTGCTGAAAGGAGGGAACCCAGAGAGGAAGGAGAACTGAAACGGTCGCCTCCTTCCAGTAAACACAGCATCTACTGGTCAGCCGCGTCACACCTGCCAGTCAAACCTACGTTCAACGGCCCACAGCCATCATCTCAAGATGCCGTTAGCTATACAGCATCCGCACAAGACCTCCTTCCTCCCTGGAGCGAGGCGCCTCCTGAACCGAGCCAGGGAGGGTTTCTCTTCACCTCACATGGGGTCCTCTGCGCTGACATGTGACTCGCGACATGACAAGTTCAACCACACGTGCGTTTCCACTGCTTACGTCTGTAACACGACGCTCACTTCACAAAGGTAAATACTGCACACAACAGAGGAGGGGGGGGGGGGAGGGTGGGGGAGGGGGTTCCTCTCTTTCTTTTTGTAAACTGCTGTACATTCAAGTAAAAATCCAAGCTAGCTGTGTCACGTGCCTCTGTTGGACGCAGCCTGCGTTGGACGCAGCCTGTGTTGGACGCAGCCGCTGTTGGACGCAGCCTGTGTTGGACGCAGCCTGTGTTGGACGCAGCCTGTGTTGGACGCAGCCGCTGTTGGACGCAGCCGCTGTTGGACGCAGCCTGTGTTGGACGCAGCCTGTGTTGGACGCAGCCGCTGTTGGACGCAGCCTGTGTTGGACGCAGCCTGTGTTGGACGCAGCCTGTGTTGGACACAGCCTGCGTTGGACGCAGCCTACGTTGGACGCAGCCTACGTTGGACGCAGCCTGTGTTGGACGCAGCCGCTGTCCTGCGTTGGACGCAGCCTGTGTTGGACGCAGCCTGTGTTGGACGCAGCCTCCGTTGGACGCAGCCTGTGTTGGACGCAGCCGCTGTTGGACGCAGCCTGCGTTGGACGCAGCCTGTGTTGGACGCAGCCGCTGTTGGACGCAGCCTGCGTTGGACGCAGCCTGTGTTGGACGCAGCCTGTGTTGGACGCAGCCGCTGTTGGACGCAGCCTGCGTTGGACGCAGCCTGCGTTGGACGCAGCCTGGGTTGGACGCAGCCTACGGGGGTGAAGGCTGAATTGCAGGGCAGAATGTGGGAACCAGCGCGCTTTGGCCCGGACAGGGTCGCCATCTGCTCCTTATCCACGCTGGCACGGTGCCCTGGCACCTCCACCGCAACACACACACACACACACACACACACACACACACACACACACACACACACACACACACACACACACACACAAACACTCCACAATGCAAATACAGATACACAAACTCGTGCACACACACAATGAAAACACATATACCCATGCCCAAATGTACACACACACACACACACACACACACACAGCACATGTGATATAGTTTGTCCATACATGCAGGGGGTGAGTATGGACGGTAGACAAGAGAGGAGACAGACACAGGAGGAGACAGACACAGGACACAGACACAGGAGGAGACAGACACAGGAGGAGACAGACACAGGACACAGACACAGGAGGAGACAGACACAGGAGGAGACAGACATAGGAGACAGACACAGGAGGAGACAGACACAGGAGGAGACAGACACAGGACACAGACAGACACAGGAGGAGACAGACACAGGAAGAGACAGACACAGGAAGAGACACAGGAGAAAGACACAGGAGACAGACAGACACAGGAGACAGACAGACACAGGAGACAGACAGACACAGGAGGAGACAGACACAGGAGGAGACAGACACAGGACACAGACAGACACAGGAGGAGACAGACACAGGAGGAGACAGACACAGGACACAGACAGACACAGGAGGAGACAGACACAGGAAGAGACAGACACAGGAAGAGACACAGGAGACAGACACAGGAGACAGACAGACACAGGAGACAGACAGACACAGGAGACAGACAGACACAGGAGGAGACAGACACAGGACACAGACAGACACAGGAGGAGACAGACACAGGAGGAGACAGACACAGGAGGAGACAGACACAGGACACAGACAGACACAGGAGGAGACAGACACAGGAGACAGACACAGGAGGAGACAGACACAGGAGACAGACACAGGGGGAGACACACACAGGAGGAGACAGACACAGGAGGAGACAGACACAGGAGGAAACAGACACAGGAGACAGACACAGGAGGAGACAGACACAGGAGACAGACACAGGAGGAGACAGACACAGGAGACAGACACAGGAGACAGACAACTTCAATGAGTCACGTGTCTCACTGCATCTGAACAACTAGCAGTGATGGTGCGAGCGTAGCTTCCAGCATGTGTGTGTTGTGTGTTGGCTTGGTTGTGTGTTGGCCTGGTTGTGTGCTGGCCTGGCTGTGTGCTGGCCTGGTTGTGTGTTGGCCTTGTTGTGTGTTGGCCTTGTTGTGTGTTGGCCTGGTTGTGTGTTGGCCTGGTTGTGTGCTGATGTGTTGCGCGTTGGCCTGGTTGTGTGTTGGCTTGGTTGTGTGTTGGCTTGGCTGTGTGTTAGTGTGTTTGTCTGTTGGCCTGGTTGTGTGCTGGTGTGTTGTGTGTTGGCCTGGTTGTGTGTTGGCCTGGTTGTGTGCTGGTGTTGTGTGTTGGCCTGGTTGTGTGCTGGTGTGTTGTGTGTTGGCTTGGTTGTGTGTTGCGTGCTTGTATGTCGGCTTGTTTTGTGGATGTGCGGCTCTTGTTGAGAATGAAGGATGCTGAATCGGGGGACAAGGGGTGAGTGTTTATACATCAACTTGTGTGTGTGTGTGTGTGTGTGTGTGTGTCTGTGTGTGTGTGTGTGTGTGTTTGTGTTTGTGTTTGTTTGTGAGATTGTATTTGCACACACAAGAAACAAAGGCAGTGTGTCAGTGAGTGAGGGCCGTGTGTGTTGGAGTGGCAGGACAAGAGGGCTACAAGTATTTATTTGTATGCGCCTGAATGTGTTCGCTTGGTGTGAATTTGTGTGTGTGTGTGTGTGTGTGTGTGTGTGTGTGTGTATGTGTGTGTGTGTGTGTGCGTGTACACCAGTGTGAGAACAAACCCAAAGGTTTTGGCTTCGTTGTAAAAAAAGGGGGGGTGGGGGGCGTGGTGACAGGACCGCTACTTGGGCACAATTTGAGTTGTCTGGCTCAAAGATGTGTGTGTGTGTGTGTGTGTGTGTGTGTTTGTGTGTGTGTGTGTTGAGGGTGTGTGTGTGTGTGTGTGTGTGTGTGTGTTGAGGGTGTGTGTGTGTGTGTGTGTGTGTGTGTGTGTTGAGGGTGTGGGGTTTTGTTGGTTCCCAAAACAAAACCTGCAGCTGTTTTTAAAGGCTCGTGACACAAACCCATTTGTCCTTAGCTTTTCTTTAAGACCCCCAACCCTGTACACCCTGCACACCCTGCCACCCTGCCACCCTGTACACCCTGCACACCCTGCACACCCTGCCACCCTGCCACCCTGTACACCCTGCCACCCTGTACACCCTGTACACCCTGCCACCCTGTACACCCTGTACACCCTGTACACCCTGCACACCCTGTACACCCTGCCACCCTGTACACCCTGCACACCCTGCACACCCTGCACACCCTGCACACCCTGCCACCCTGCACACCCTGCACACCCTGCACACCCTGCCACCCTGTACACCCTGCACACCCTGCACACCCTGCACACCCTGCACACCCTGCACACCCTGCACACCCTGTACACCCTGCACACCCTGCCACCCTGTACACCCTGTACACCCTGCACACCCTGCCACCCTGCACACCCTGCACACCCTGTACACCCTGTACACCCTGCACACCCTGCCACCCTGTACACCCTGTACACCCTGTACACCCTGCACACCCTGTACACACTGTACACCCTGTACACCCTGCACACCCTGCACACCCCGCACACCCTGCACACCCTGCCACCCTGCACACCCTGCACACCCTGCACACCCTGCACACCCTGCACACCCTGTACACCCTGCCACCCTGCACACCCTGCACACCCTGCACACCCTGCACACCCTGCACACCCTGTCACCCTGTACACCCTACACACCCTGCACACCCTGCACACCCTGTACACCCTGTACACCCAGTACACACTGTCGTGCACCCTGTACACCCTGTACACCCTGTACACCCTGCACACCCTGTACACCCTGCACACCCTGCACACCCTGTATACCCTGTACACCCGGTACACACTGTCGTGCACCCTCTACACCCTGTATGTACACCCTGCACACCCTGCCACCCTGTACACCTTGTACACCCTGTACACCCTGCACACCCTGCCACCCTGTACACCTTGTACACCCTGTACACCCTGCACACCCGGTACACACTGTCGTGCACCCTGTACACCCTGTATGTACACCCTGTACATCCTGTACACCCTGTACACCCTGCACATCCTGTACATACTATACACCCTGTACACCCTACACACCCTGTACACCCTGTACACCCTACACACCGTGTACACCCTGTACACTCTGTACACCTTGTACACCCTGTACACCCTGCACACCCGGTACACACTGTCGTGCACCCTGTACACCCTGTATGTACACCCTGTACATCCTGTACACCCTGTACACCCTGCACATCCTGTACATACTGTACACCCTGTACACCCTACACACCCTGTACACCCTGTACACCCTGCACACCCTGTACACCCTGTACACCCTGCACACCCTGCACACCCTGTACATACTGTACACCCTGTACACCCTGCCACCCCGTACACCCTGCACACCCTGTACACCCTGTACACCCTGCCACCCTGTACACCCTGTATGTACACCCTGTACATCCTGCACACCCTGTACACCCTGCACACCCTGTACACGCTGTACATGCTGTACACACTGCAACTGCTGCGGTAGCACATCGTGCACATATTCTGTAAACACCAGCACAATACTCTGTGATACAAACTAATGATGATGATCTAGAAGGATTCTAGAATAAAGAGTCCATCCAGCTCAAATGTGCGTGTCTGGAAGTCAGTTTTACTCAGGATGTCCTCATCATGGAGGATTCATGTAAACTATGTGAGAGTGTGCATCCGGGTAGCGTAGCGGTCTATTCCTTTGTCTGAGAACACGGGGAGCGCTGGTTCGAATCTCTGCGTTACTTCCGGCTAGGGGTGCTGCACAAAATTCTGTGCCTTAAACGTGGCAGTCTCTGTGGGCCCCTTTCCTCTTCTGTCTCTCACGCATCCCTTGTGGAGTTCTGGCGTACTGTATGTCATGTGTTTCGTGGTAAGCTAGGTAATGTTCATAGATGTAATGTCATATGACGCTGTAGCTATGATTCTGATAAATGTATGATACTGCGTGTGTTACAGTACTAGCTAGCTAGCTAGCTGCTACTGTTTTCAGGTAGTAGGAGTTAAGCGTTAGCTAGCTAACTGCTACTGTTTTCAGGTAGTAGGAGTTAAGAGTTAGCTAGCTAGCTGCTACTGTTTTCAGGTAGTAGGAGTTAAGAGTTAGCTAGGTAGCTGCTACTGTTTTCAGGTAGTAGGAGTTAAGCGTTAGCTAGCTAACTGCTACTGTTTTCAGGTAGTAGGAGTTAAGAGTTAGCTAGCTAGCTGCTACTGTTTTCAGATAGTAGGAGTTAAGAGTTAGCTAGCTAGCTGCTACTGTTTTCAGGTAGTAGGAGTTAAGAGTTAGCTAGCTAGCTGCTACTTAGCTGTGTTGGTAGGAGTTAGCTAGCCACCTCTATTTCAAAAGCTCCTTGCTCAGCTTTCTTTTGGAAGAAATTGTTTTCCCTCATTTTGCCTTCTCTCCCTTTCCTTTGTGTCATGGCATGACTCTGTGCTCGTGCTTGTATCAGCAGTCACTCGCGACAGGACTAGATGAGCTGCATGGAGAGATGCTCGTGAGGGGCGGACTAAACCATTTTGCACCTTTTGTAAGGGTCGAGACGGGCCTCAGAGAGGGGTGAGAGGAGCCGCAGAGAGCCTCCACTGTTTTCTTTGAGTCCCTCAACCGATGCGTGGAACCAATTTTAACTGAAGCTATGACACTAATTAGTTAGAAGTAAAAATTTGCAAACAAAACCAAACGTTTAATTCCAGGATTCCCGAGCCCCCCTACCCCTCCTGGGCCCTAGTAGGTCCTTCTCCTCTCCCCGCACTACAATGCCGCTGCTTTTGGCTTGCTCAGGCGTCCCTACAGACACAATTGGCCGTGTCTGCGGGTGGGACGCCGGGTGTGGGTATATGCACCGCACTAGCGCCTCCTCTGGTCGGGCGGGGCGCCTGTGCCGGGGGGGAGGGCTAACTGGGGGCAATAGCGTGATCCTCCCACGCGCTACGTCCCCTGGTGAAACTCCTCACTGTCAGGTGAAAAGAAGCGGCTGGCGACTCCACATCTATCGGAGGATCAGCAGAGGAGGTGGAGCAGCAACCGGGGCGGCTCGGAAGAGCGGGGTGATTGACCGCTACAATTGGGGAGGAAAAGGGGGAGGGGGAAAAAACCCTTACGTGAAGGTGTCAGAGAAATCTCCCGGATGTCTTGTGTAAATGACGTCACGCGGCTCAGCACACGGCCAGTAAGACTGGGAGCACAGAAAGAAAAAGAGACTGGGAGCACTGGGATGGCAGCTCATCACTTCAGGTGTGTGTCAAAGGTCACCGCGGGGCTGATTCAGACTGGCTGCCTTCAGTCACGTCACACCGTCCGGTTTGTGGAAGCTGATTTGGGCTTCACGTGTTTCGGCTCTTCCGTGTTGGAGAGTGACACCGGTGGAGTTTCTCAGCGTTGAGCCTGTGTGACGTCACACATCGCTCTTCCAGCAGACTACATGGCGCCCCCGAGTGGCGTTACAGCAGACATACAGAAACACTCTCTGATACAGGTATTTATGTTCATTTTCATTACACAAACATTTCTTATGACGTCGTTACTTTATATGTCACGTGTTTTATCTCAAGGCCGCCTCTCTGTGACGTCAGCTTTAAGCCCGTGACTTGTTTATACCTCGAACTCCGTATTTTTGTTCATACTCCTGTTCTGCAAACACCTGTTATCCCGCTGTGACGTCACACCTCTACACACAACCGGTGAACCCCCCCCCGCCAGCCCCGTAATACTACAGCCGTGTTATCACACAGGCAACACACGTCACCCAACAACCAGTCACACTGCACCATAGCTTGAGGGATACACACGCGCGCGCGCGCGCACACATACACAAACACACACGCACAAACACGTACACATGCACACACACGCATACACACGTGCACACACGCATATACTAACACACACGTACACGCACGCACATACACACATGCACACGCACCCTCAACACATGCATACATACGCACACACTCGTACATACACACACCCTCAACACACACGCACACACGCCCTCAACACATAATAGAACACACACACACACACACACACACACACACACACATAATAAGTCAGGCAGGTGTCGGACAGCGTCTCTGTTATCAGAGCGGTGCAGACGCTGACCAACCATTGACACACTGACAGCAAATGTAGCTGTTATTGTTGTTATTGTTATAGTGTGTGTGTGCGTGCGTGCGTGCGCGCATGTAAATGTGTGCTCTAAGAGCGAATCCCTGTAAACAAGACTGTCATTAACCCTTGTACCTTTTGGCCCAGACCACCCAGATGTCAACGTGTGTGAGTGTGTGTGTGTGTGTGTGTGAGACACTGTGTGTGTGTCTGTGTCTGTGTCTGTGTCTGTGTGCGTGTGCGTGTGTGTGTGTTTGCTAGTGTATTTGTATGTCAGGGTTTATGTGTGAGTGTGTATGTATGCTTGAGTGCCTGTGTATTTAATTTGTGTTCATCTGTGCTTGTGCGTGTGCGTGCGTGTGTGTGTGTGTGTGTGTTGTGTGTGTGAGGAGAGAGGAAGTCTGACTGTGTTTGCACAGGCGTGTGTGTGCATGTGCGTGCATGAGTGAGTGAGTGTGTGTGTGTGTGTGTGTGTGTTGAGGGTGTGTGTATGTACGAGTGTGTGCGTATGTATGCATGTGTTGAGGGTGTGTTGAGGGTGTGTGCATGTACGTGTGTGTTAGTATATGCGTGTGTGCACGTGTGTATGCGTGTGTGTATGTGTATATGTATGTATGTATGTATGTGTGTGTATGTGTATGTATGTGTGTGCGTGCATGTGTGTGTGCGTGTGTGCACGTGTACGTGTTTGTGCGTGTGTGTGTGTGTGATTGCATTGTGTGTTATCTCGCCACTCCAGACAGAGATTGTGTGGTTCCCTCGGGGAGGCAGAGAGCGGCATGCTGCATCAGCAACCAGCCAATCAGCTTCAACATGGATACAAACAAACTAAACACGTGACTCAACTCATCCCCCTAAAACAAAAACATCTACACAAATATTTTCTATCATGTTCACATATCAAAATAAAATCCAGCCACGCTTGGACTTTGGCAGCTGTTAAAAAGGAGATACTTTGTAACACACTGAGCCTCAGGAATTAGGGGTGTAAGAAAATATCGATACATCGGAGTATCGCGATATTATCTCTTGTGATGCTGTATCGATTCTCAAAACCACTGTATCAATTTTTAATTGGTTACATGTAAAGGTTCGTGATAAACATGTTGTGTTGTGTGTAACCCCATAACCACCAGAAAACAGTGTTGTAATCCGTCTTCCGCCATTTGACCCTTCCACTCCAACCCAGTAACGTAAACTGAGACAGGAAGTAGCAGAAGAACAAAGAACACAGGCCTATGAAACCACAATATACCACCTTTCTTACAATGTCACAATGTATCACCATTCTTACAGTATCACAATGTATCACCTTTCTTACAGTATCACAATGTATCACCTTTCTTACAGCATCACAATGTATCACCTTTCTTACAGTATCACAATATATCACCTTTCTTACAGTATCACAATATCACCTTTCTTACAGTATCACAATATATCACCTTTCTTACAGTATCACAATATATCACCTTTCTTACAGTACCACAATATATCACCTTTCTTACAGTATCACAACATATCCCGACATATTGAATCATAAGCCTGTATCGTGATACGGATTGTATCACCAGACTCTCATCAGTACACAACCCAAACAGGAAGCTGAACTATTCTATCAGTTCTGCACGTGGCGTTCAACAAACCCGATGTCACGTGACACACACAAACTGACAGAGGTGGAATGAGCGAGACGCGTAAAAGTTTAAATAAGAAAAAGGGGGAACATGGCTGTAAACCCCCAAACACACACAAACACATGCGCGCACTCACACACCTGTGCAAACACAGTGAGACTTCTTCTCCACACACACACGCGCGCGCGCACGCACGCACGCACGCACTCACACACCTGTGCAAACGCAATCACACTTCCTCTCTCCACGCACTCGCGCACATGTACGCACGCACACACCTGTGCAAATGCAGTCAGACCCCCCCCCCCATACACACACACACACACACACACACAGACACACACACTTCCTGCGGGCTCAGACACTACTGAGTCTGTTCGTCTGGGCGTTGGCCGCTGGGCACTCGCTCAATATGAACCCAAGTGTGTTAACCCCCGGTGCTCTGGGCCTGGCATGCATATACCTCACACAAACACACGTAAACACACACAGGTGGACCTACACATGGGCTGACACACACACGCGTACATGCAGACACACACAACACACAAACATACACACACCGGTACAAACACACACAGTGGGAGGTAAGTCCCATACAGCTGGGCATTTGGGAATGAATGGAAAGAAGTGGGTGATCCCTTTCCCTTGAACACACACACACAGACACACACACATACACACACATACACACACACACTCTTCCTCTGCATTCATGCCCCTCAGCAAACAGACAAGGTCGACACAACGGTAAAAACCAAACTAAACGTTGGTGTCCTGTTCCAGTCTCACTCAACAGCGACCTGACACACAACCAGCCAGACGCACAACCAGCCTGACACACAACCAACCTGACGCACAACCAGCCTGACACACAACCACCCTGACACACAGCCAGTCTGACGCACAACCAGCCTGACACACAACCAGGCTGACACACAACCAGCCTGACACACAGCCAGCCTGACGCACAACCAGGCTGACGCACAACCAGCCTGACACACAGCCAGCCTGACGCACAACCAGCCTGACACACAACCACCCTGACACACAGCCAGCCTGACACACAACCAGCCTGACACACAGCCAGCCTGACGCACAACCAGCCTGACACAACCAGGCTGACACACAACCAGCCTGACACACAGCAAGCCTGACGCACAACCAGCCTGACACACAACCAGGCTGACACACAACCAGCCTGACACACAGCCAGCCTGACGCACAACCAGGCTGACACACAACCAGGCTGACGCACAACCAGCCTGACACACAACCACCCTGACGCACAACCACCCTGACACACAACCAGCCTGACACACAGCCAGCCTGACGCACAACCAGCCTGACACACAACCAGCCTTGACACACAACCAGCCTGACGCACAACCAGCCTGACACACAACCAGCCTGACACACAGCCAGCCTGACACACAGCCAGCCTGACGCACAACCACCCTGACACACAACCACCCTGACGCACAACCAGGCTGACACACAACCAGCCTGACACACAGCCAGCCTGACGCACAACCAGCCTGACACACAACCAGGCTGACACACAACCAGCCTGACACACAGCCAGCCTGACGCACAACCAGGCTGACACACAACCAGGCTGACACACAACCAGGCTGACACACAACCACCCTGACACACAACCAGCCTGACACACAGCCAGCCTGACGCACAACCAGGCTGACACACAACCAGCCTGACACACAGCCAGCCTGACGCACAACCAGCCTGACACACAACCAGCCTGACACACAACCAGCCTGACACACAGCCAGCCTGACGCACAACCAGGCTGACACACAACCAGGCTGACACACAACCAGGCTGACGCACAACCACCCTGACACACAACCAGCCTGACACACAGCCAGCCTGACGCACAACCAGCCTGACACACAACCAGCCTTGACACACAACCAGCCTGACGCACAACCAGCCTGACACACAACCAGGCTGACACACAACCAGCCTGACACACAGCCAGCCTGACGCACAACCACCCTGACACACAACCACCCTGACGCACAACCAGGCTGACACACAGCCAGCCTGACACACAACCACCCTGACGCACAACCAGGCTGACACACTGCCAAGAAACACACACACACACACACACACACACACACACACACACACACACACACACCTGACACACACTCACCATGTAAGAACAGTACAAAATAAGAACAAATGTATGGTGTACATTACTCTAGCAGCTACATCACGTTTTACACGTGTACAAAGACTGGTTTGTTACGTCACATCCGTCTCACAGGACTTCCCTTCTGTACACCTTCTTCTTCTTCTTCTTCTGACCAAGACCACGGTTGAGTCTGCATATCCAAACTACTGCTCTAGTACACACGATATAGTAATACTGTTACAGTACACATTCTTAGTACACTACATTTAAATGTTTGCAGTATAGAAAAATACAGTATACTACAAATCATCTCATCATCATCATCATCATCTCATCATCATCTCATCATCAGCAGCTTCTCCGGGGTCGGGTCGCAATGGCAGCAAGCCAAGTAGGGCACTCCAGACGTCCCTCTCCCCAGCAACGCCCTCCAGCACCTCCTGGGGGTTCCCAAGGAGTTCCCAGGCCAGATTGGACATGTAGTCCCTCCAGCAAGTTCTGGGTCTACCCCGGGGTCTCCTCCCAGTTGGCCGTGCCCAGTAAACCTCCAAAGGAAGGAGCCCAGGAGGCATCCTGATCAGATGCCTGAACCACCTCAACTGGCTCCTTTCAACGTGAAGGAGCAGCGGCTCTACTCCGAGCTCCCTCCGGATGTCGGAGCTCCTCACCCTATCTCTAAGGCTGAGCCCAGACACCCTACGGAGGAAACTCATTTCAGCCGCTTGTATCCACGATCTCACCCTTTCAGTCACTACCCAAAGCTCATGACCATAGGTGAGGGTTGGAACAAAGACTGACTGGTGAACTGAGAGCTTTGCCTTCCGGCTCAGCTCAACGGTCCGGTACAACGTCCGCATTACTGCTGATGCTGCACCAACCCACCTGTCAACCTCCCGCTCCATCCTACCCTCACTCGCGAACAAGACCCCGAGATACTTGAACTCCTTCACTTGAGGCAACAACTCATCCCCAACCCACCATGTTCCGGTGGAGAGCCATTCTAAACATGTTAAAATGCCCAGATGTGTTCTAGTTTCACTGGGAATACTTAGCGTGGTAACCACCAGCTAAACTCAACCCCAACCTTAACGACTACCCAACCCTTGTTTCATTAATATTCAGACATCAGAGCTGAAGTTTCATTCTGACGCCGGAGGAACCGCGCCCTGTCGGTATAGCAACGCTCCGACAAACGAGTCAATGGCGTCAAATGTGACGTCATGGGATGGGAAGGCGTTGCATGGAGATGTAGGACGTGGACGCCCGGGTAGCGTAGCGGTCTATTCCGTTGCCTACAAACACGGGGTGTCGGTCGTTCGAATTCCCGTGTTCCCTCCGGCTTGGTCGGGCGTCTCTACAGACACAACTGGTCGTGTCTGCGGGTGGGAAGCTGGGTGTGGGTATGTGTCCTGGTCGCTGTACTAGCGCCTCTTGTGGTCGGTCTATTAATGAGTGAGTAACCACTGCCTGTGTGACCACTTCCTTCATCTTGTCAGCTGATTTGGCTCTTTAGGCTCAATCAAAAACCAAAACGCCATCAGGGGGCCATAGGTCGCAAATCTATCTACAAAAGACATACATCGGGCCATTAATTAACACTCAGTCACAGAAATCATGTTAATTGTAACAAGTGCCCTGTCATCTCGTCTGTTACCCAAATCAACGTTCGGATAGAGTGTTTTTATGTATAGCCATCATCGTTAAGTATATGGAGACACTGTCAGCGGTCACACAGCATGACGCGTGGAGGGAGCACAGGGTTCCCCAGGACCAAAGTAAACAACCATTAGGCTACACTGACGACAGGCTTTCTATAATTTAATCTATGTCCAATGCTAATGGTTGATGCCAAACAATCAGTTACATACAACTTGGACCTCTAGTTAGCTGGTATAGAACCGGAGGTCGGCATCGGAGCCTGCAAACCGCTGTAAACCAAACTCTCGCCGGACACGCAACTCCTGCAACTCCTTTCTCAGGTCTTCATTTTGTCTACATCGTCTACAGGTGACAAGGACGTGTCCAGTGCAGACGGCTCAGGGACACAGCAGTAGTCGTGATCCCTTGTGCCATGGTGATGCTCCTCAGGAGGGACCGGATCAACGGGCCGTTTTGCTCTCTGCCACACACCGCCCCGTGGGGTCTCAACGCGGTAAAGCCATGCCAGTCAGACAGCGTCGGTGCAGCACCTTTAACAAGCCTTCTTCGACCACCAGGGGTTGTTGATCAGTGGAGAAGGGCCTGCTACAGACCTGAGGGTGAGAGGTGATGATGGTGAAATGATCCCGGCGTATGTTCGCCAGCCAGTCTTCCCAGGTCAGGATGGACTGGAAAGCCATGGAAACTCAGTATACCGTGAAACTTGGAGCCAGCCGAACAAAGTGGGACACAGCAATGCTCGGCATATTTATTTTGTTGCTCTTGAAAATGTTCGGTCTTGAACTTTTTTCTGGGTGGACTCATGATGATGAGCAAACTGTCGTGCTAGCTAGTGTAACCGGTTATTTTCTTGCCCGGTGCGGGATTCGATACGGGGTGTACTGCACCACAAGGCGACATCACTAACCGCTCGGCTAAAGGGTCAGACCCGTTAGCTAGGGGCTAACGTGTCTTATTAGTAGTTTACAGTCGTCACCCTCCCCGGAAGCGCGCCCTCGCGCTTTGTTATTCCTGCGCTCCGAAGAGACTTCTGAGGATCTGCACACTTCCGGATCCCGCCGCTGCCACCAATGTAACCGGTTATTTTCTTGCCCGGTGCGGGATTCGATACGGGGTGTACTGCACCACAAGGCGACATCACTAACCGCTCGGCTAAAGGGTCAGACCCGTTAGCTAGGGGACTAACGTGTCTTATTAGTAGTTTACACTAGCTAGCTAGCTCGGCGCCAGCGCGATGTACATAAAGGGAGCGGAAACGTACAAGCAGTACTATTTCAAAGCGGAACTTCGTCACATGGCCTAGTGCATGTAGCGCGCTGGGGAGAAAAAAAGGTGGGGAACAAACAAGAAAAAAAGATGTAGCACGTGTGAGCCGTATCCACCTGCTGTATCACCTCCCCCGGCTCACCGAAGATGGTGTAATGGATTTACGACACATACTGAACATGATTTAATGGATAGTATAAATACTTAATAGCATGTAGTACTGTTAGTATGCAGTATGTTCTATTAGTTTGTAATACATAGCAGAATATGCAGACAGCCATTCTCTCTCTCTCTCTCTCTCTCTCTCTCTCTCTCTCTCTCTCTCTCTCTCTCTCTCTCTCTCTCTCTCTCTCTCTCGCTCTCTCTCTGTGACCTGACCTTTGACCTTTCCTCTCAGTATCGTGGCCATAAACAGACAGTGTTTGGACAGGGCATTCTTAGGAGGGACAAGGCAACAATCTGTATCGAAGGACAACATCGACCCTGAGGGGTCTCTGGAGCCGACCCCTCTCTGCTTTATGGCTCTCATTCAAGACTGGAGGCCGGCATATCAGTGTGTGTGTGTGTGTGTGTGTGTGTGTGTGTGAGAGAGAGAGTGAGTGCGTGTGTGTGAGTGTGTAAGAGAGACAACGAGAGACGTAATTTAGGGCCGGAAGCATGGAGCGTAGCATGGTATTGGAGTCCAGCAGGCTCCATAGCTAGCTAACCATCAACCAGTAATGAGGCCCAGAGGCACACGGGCGTGCACATGCACACACACACACACACATGCGCACACATGCTCAGACAGACGGACACATACAGACACACACCCACACACACAGATGGACACACACACAGACAGACACACAGACAGATGGACACACACACACACACACACACACACACACACACACACACACACACACACACACACACACAGACACACACACAAACGGACTTAGTACAGACGGACTGTAGCTATACAGGATTTGTTGTCCAGTGTTGGTTTGAGTGGCCCTTGAGAGGTTCGTGGTTGTGACCCCAAAAGCTTTTTCTCCAAATGTGCTTCAGTTGAATTTAAATGGAATTTACTTCAGCCGAGTGGAGACTCCACAACAGGGTCTACAGGCATGACCTTTCTCGCATGCGGGACGAGCTACGAGTCAAGACAGGCCGACATCTGAAAGAGATCTCAGAAAACACACAGACACAGACACACAAATGGTTCGCCCGGTTGCTGGTAGCTGCAGGTGAAGTTGTGTGGACAGTTGTGCGCATGCGGTGGACATTTATCCACGGTCAATCTTGCAGGCATCGCGACAAATATGCCATTGTAGCGGTTATGGGGCTACATAACTCCCCTTATTGAGCTGGTAGGAACGTTAGTTTACAGCTGCTGTTTCCTCGGTTCGGGTTTACAGTGACACAATTCCGCTGCGCGGGTTTTGTTGTTGTTGTAATGGTGGAAGGAATAAATGGTGCACGTTGTGTAGCCGAAAGAGAAAGTTGTCACGACTCCTGCTTGAGCTCCTCTACACCATTGTCAATAGCACACGCCAACAAACAGGAAACTGGCATCAGCAGAGGCGGCGCCAGGGCGTGGCTTGGGTAGGCTATAGCCCAGGGGTCCCCAATTACTTTTCATAGCGGGCCACTTTTAGGGCCACTTTTAAAACCACGGGCCACTCAACCTCCAGCAGCAGGTTGTTCGTTAGTTTGTTTTGGTGTCGATACGTTGCAGGTATTATAATTTAAACGGAGATTTTTCATCTATTTTTCGATATATTACTAGTCTTACTTTTACTAAGAAATTAAAAAAAAAAATTTTGGTAGGGAAATAAAAAAAATCTTCCTTCTGGCATTTCTCCAAAAATTCTCGCGGACCATAAATCAACCCGTCACGGGCCGGACGTGGCCCGCGGGCCGCCTATTGGGGACCCCTGCCCCTACCACAAATTGCGTTAGCCCCGTTAGTTAAAATGAGTCCTTCGCCATCAGCATGGAGTTGGGACGACGTCAACCATCTTGTCCACCTCGGACCAAGCGCGGCTGGTTCGCCAAAGCAGGCGAAGTTCTGAATCCCGGATTTCTCCACGTTAACAGCTCAAACCTAATCACCGCCAGTTACAGCGAGTATGGCCGCTATACCCTCGGCAACATTGTTGCGTTTACGTCTTAATACTTGAAATCAGACCGTTACAATTGTAACCGGTTATTTTCTTGCCCGGTGCGGGATTCGATACGAGGTGTACTGCACCACAAGGCGACATCACTAACCGCTCGGCTAAAGGGTCAGACCCGTTAGCTAGGGGCTAATCGTTAGCTAGGGGCTAACGTGTCTTATTAGTAGTTTACACAATCTTCACTGAATCGAATCAAAACGAACGACAAACGCATACTCACATTTCAACACTTCACTGAGCTAACTAACTTGCTACAACGTTCCGGATATGACGTCACTCCTTACGGGTGCCCACAGGTGTCAAATCGAACCTTAATTCATAACAGCCCCCATCGAGCGCACACCTGCTGCTGATATGCCCCCAGATGCGCTGCGCGCACATTGTTTCTACCCGGTGATCGACAACCTCGCGGCTGAAATGAAAAGACGTTCCTCAACCGAGGCTGGAGGTGTGGTAGCCGGAGTCTCAGCACTCAGCCCCGAACATGCGTCTCTGCAGCCCCAGGCCAAGACATCTCTGCAGTCCATGGCCAAGACGTCTCTGCAGCCCACGGCCAAGACGTCTCTGCAGCCCACGGCCAAGACATCTCTGCAGCCCATGGCCAGTACATCTCTGCAGCCCACGGCCCAGTTCTACGGAGTGACAGAAGAGAACCTCACCGCAGAGCTACACCAGGTTAAGCGTGTGCTGGAAAGACAGAAAAGCAAGGGACATGCTGTGGATGACATGGCGGGCTTTCTTGCTTTAACGCGGCCCTACCAGGACGCTTTTGTGGGTTTACACAAACTCCTCTGCATCGCCCTGACTCTGCCTGTGACCTCTGCAACGTGCGGACGCAGCTTCTGCTGCCTCCGTGGCATCAACAACCATCTACGGAACAGCAGCGGTGATGCCCGAAATAGCAGCTTGGCCCTGCGGGCCATCAACAAACGAAGGACGAAGGCCTTGGATGTCCGGCGTGATCTGGACTCTGGGAGTCATTGTTTAAGTTGAGACCTTTATTCTGTCGACGGACTTTTATTTTGAAGTACTTCCTTCGCGACCGGCAAATTGTAATCAAGACGCGTGATGCCGTCCTAGCAGTGCGTTGTGTGGGCCCTTGATTCTTACCTCTTAATACACGCAGTTTGTAAGTATTTCAGTTTATGTGGCCTTTATTTACTACAGCGTTACAAAGTCTATCCCGTCCGTAGCGTGTTATGCCGTGTTGGTGTGTGCTAGCTTGCTATGTGTTAGCATAGGCCCTTGGCTAGCCGCATGCTACGTTATACCTGTGTGTATATTGGCTGGTCTGCAGCTCTTATTTCGTGCACCGAGGCGCTCTTATTTGTGCTTTTAACATGTCTTACGTGCTCGTTTTGTGTACGTACTCTGTAGTACCTTCAGTTTTGTAACCGCGGTGTTATATTGTGTTTGTGTATTTCAGTTTCACCGTTTGGCAAGTAGACGTCATCAACGTCACTCCGCCTCCGCCTGAAGTGATTGATAGCCGAAGGGTTCGGCCGGCTGGATAGTTGGGTTGCTGCTCAGGTCCTCCGAGACCGCTACACAGCGCGTCACCACAGCAACCGCCCGACTGTGCTGCTCTGAAGCCGTCAATGGTGAGTCTGATATATTGTAACGTGCACGGATAAGCAGACACGCCGGCCGCCGGCTGGCGAATTCGGGGGGACAACGCAACCACAGGAAGTGCCGCGGCCGGGACGCGAACCCGTATCGCCCGCACCGCAGGAGACGTCGCTAACCGCTCGACTAACGGGTCAGACCCGCCAGCCAGCGGCCAGCGTGTCTACTTATCCATGCACGTTGCAGTATTTTAAATTGGCTAATGTGGTTGATTTGGAAACTCTGCTGACAGCATTGTCTTTCGCTGAGACACAGTGTACGTTTACATGCGCAGTTTAGTCGAGCTATGGTTACAGCCCGACTAGTTCATTAGTCCGACTGCTGACGTTGGTCCCAGTACGCATGCGCGGGAGGGACATCGATTTACTGAGGGAGTCATGTGGGCTCCGCTACGATAGGTGGCGACATGCGCTCTTGCAGCTTGTTTGTATTGGGCCATTAACCGGTTGACCTATTACGTCACACGCGCAGAGCCCAGCGATCGTCTGGTAGAGTTTTGTTTTTTTTGGCGTTGCAGTTGCGCCAGTTTAAGGACGCGGATCTGCTCCGGCGTCCTTTTAAGCCCCGCCCCGACCATCTGCTCGGCTACTTTTTTGAACAAGTGGCCATTTCTTGTCTTCCTCCCGTCCGTGTATTTTAAAATGTCCCGCTCTGTCAGCCGAGTGAGCGTATACTCCGTCTCTTCGTCCGTCCCAAAATGAGCTCTCGATGTTTTGCGCCATGTTTGCAGTTACTGTCTCCCCCCCCTCTTCTTCTGTTTACGCTGCTCGACTTCCGGGTCAGGCTTGGCGCGCGGAAAGTTAGCGCGTGCGCAGATCGCCTCGACCAGCTCCAGTCCGACTAAGGCGTATGCATGCGGAAGTAAATCGACTTCCGATCGCGTTATCTGGGTGCGTTAGTCCGACTATTACAACTTCGATTTCAGTCGAGCTAACGTGTTGACATGCATTTTAAAAGTCCGGTTTTAGTCGGATTAACGCAATAACTCGATTTTTTTAAGTGTCATGTAAACGTACTGATTGTTTACTGTTGCCATGGTGTTGTAGCCTGCTTGTTTTTTAGCTTAGCCTAGCCTGGTTTAGCAGAGCCTAACATATGTTGTTAGCTTTGGGCGGCGCTTGTGGTTATTTTGCTTCTCCTGCCGGGGATGGCGGCTTTTAACTTGGACGTGTTTGCGGTTCATTGCGCTTTGGGTCAGTTTAATGACGGTAGGAAAACTGACTTGGGTTGCTAAGCGACCGGGCAGCAGTCTGTCAAGAACTTAGCTAGGTGCAGCGAGTGAGTTAGATGGAGCGACACGTTTTTGTTCTGGTTCTAGGCGATTTCTTAATGCTGCCGCCATGCAGCATAAAAGCTATGTGTTTGTTCTTGTTCTGTTTCTTAACGCTGCCGCCGTGCAGCATAAAAGCTATGTGTTTGTTCTTGTTCTGTTTCTAAATGCTGCCGCCGTGCAGCATAAAAGCTATGTGTTTGTTCTTGTTCTGTTTCTAAATGCTGCCGCCGTGCAGCATAAAAGCTATGTGTTTGTTCTTGTTCTGTTTCTTAACGCTGCCGCCGTGCAGCATAAAAGCTATGTGTTTGTTCTTGTTCTGTTTCTAAATGCTCCCGCCCTGCAGCATAAAAGCTATGTGTTTGTTCTTGTTCTGTTTCTTAACGCTGTCACCGTGCAGCATAAAAGCTATGTGTTTGTTCTTGTTCTGTTTCTTAATGCTGCCGCCGTGCAGCATAAAAGCTATGTGTTTGTTCTTGTTCTGTTTCTTAATGCTGTGCAGCATAAAAGCTATGTGTTTGTTCTTGTTCTGTTTCTTAATGCTGCCGCCGTGCAGCATGAAAGCTATGTGTTTGTTCTTGTTCTGTTTCTAAATGCTGCCGCCATGCAGCATAAAAGCTATGTGTTTATTCTTGTTCTGTTTCTTAACGCTGCCGCCGTGCAGCATAAAAGCTATGTGTTTGTTCTTGTTCTGTTTCTAAATGCTCCCGCCCTGCAGCATAAAAGCTATGTGTTTGTTCTTGTTCTGTTTCTTAACGCTGCCGCCGTGCAGCATAAAAGCTATGTGTTTGTTCTTGTTCTGTTTCTAAATGCTCCCGCCCTGCAGCATAAAAGCTATGTGTTTATTCTTGTTCTGTTTCTTAACGCTGCCGCCCTGCAGCATAAAAGCTATGTGTTTGTTCTTGTTCTGTTTCTTAATGCTGCCGCCGTGCAGCATAAAAGCTATGTGTTTGTTCTTGTTCTGTTTCTTAATGCTGTGCAGCATAAAAGCTATGTGTTTGTTATTGTTCTGTTTCTTAATGCTGCCGCCGTGCAGCATAAAAGCTATGTGTTTGTTCTTGTTCTGTTTCTAAATGCTGCCGCCATGCAGCATAAAAGCTATGTGTTTGTTCTTGTTCTGTTTCTTAACGCTGCCGCCTTGCAGCATAAAAGCTATGTGTTTGTTCTGGTTTTAGGCGATTTCTTAATGCTGCCGCCGTGCAGCATAAAAGCTATGTGTTTGTTCTTGTTCTGTTTCTTAAAGCTGTCACCGTGCAGCATAAAAGCTATGTGTTTGTTTGCTGTCGCCGTGCAGCATAAAAGCTATGTGTTTGTTTGCTGCCGCAGTGCAGCCTGTGAACGAGTCAGCATGAGTACTGTCCTGTGGTAGGCTAATATTGCGTGCGAAAAAGGGAGTCGGTGGTGCAATCCTCTTGCATAGCAGCCTAATGCGTGGTATTTATAGCTGTCTGGGAGGGGGCGCTATTCCATTGTGTATATATTCACATTGAAATTTTGACATTGATTCAAGTCCGACCACTGCATGGATTAGCCCGACCATAGTTTAACCAAGGAAAATACTCTGGCGCCGCCGCTGCAGTAGAACCGGAAGTCAGTGGACTACAATTATGCACAGAGCCAAAAGGACGACTAAAAGAAAAAACAATTTTCTATTTATCCTGACCCCTGTACACTGTAAACCAGCGAGTGCGTTGCTGTACACAAATGGAAGAGAAGTTAAGTGAATGGAAGCAGGAACGTCCGAAGCGCATCTTACGAGCTTAACTGTGTTTTTACTTTTTACTATGTGTGCCCTTCTCCTGTAATACCCCCCCCCCCGTAGGAAGGATGATACTGAATATTTGTTACAGCCTCACCAGGGAATATCCTGCAAGAGGAAGGAGGAGAGCAGCAGAACAGGAAGTCAGGACTCAGGGTCTGTCGAGGGTGGGGTGTCATTCAGGAGGAGGGGTTGACAGTGAGATTTAAGTGCGCGCGCATGTGTGTGTGAGAGAGAGAGAGAGAGAGAGAGAGAGAGAGAGAGAGGGAGAGGGGGAGGGGGTAACATTATTAAACGTGAGGCCGTTGTGCTCTGGTGACTCCAGAGGCTTCATGTCAGGAGGTTTGCAGAACATTAACAGAACATTAACACTTGAGCACACAAATAAAAATAGTCAGTGGCGTCCAACAGACAAACACGTCACACAGCTCAGCTGTGTGTGAGTCTGGGTTTACTTGCAGCAGAGGCCGTTAAAGAGATATGCTGCAGACCAGAAAGCAGACAGCACCAGACTCACCCGCGCCTCAAGTCTTTCTTTTACTGAGAGTAGAGAAATACCCCTGAGGTGTTCTGAGACTATTACTGAGAAATACCCGTGAGGTGTTCTGAGACTATTACTGAGAAATACCCCTGAGGTGTTCTGAGACTATTACTGAGAAATACCCGTGAGGTGTTCTGAGACTATTAATGAGAAATACCCGTGAGGTGTTCTGAGACTATTAATGAGAAATACCCGTGAGGTGTTCTGAGACTATTACTGAGAAATACCCGTGAGGTGTTCTGAGACTATTACTGAGAAATACCCGTGAGGTGTTCTGAGACTATTAATGAGAAATTCCCGTGAGGTGTTCTGAGACTATTAATGAGAAATACCCGTGAGGTGTTCTGAGACTATTACTGAGAAATACCCGTGAGGTGTTCTGAGACTATTACTGAGAAATACCCGTGAGGTGTTCTGAGACTATTACTGAGAAATACCCGTGAGGTGTTCTGAGACTATTAATGAGAAATACCCGTGAGGTGTTCTGAGACTATTACTGAGAAATACCCGTGAGGTGTTCTGAGACTATTAATGAGAAATTCCCGTGAGGTGTTCTGAGACTATTGCTGAGAAATACCCGTGAGGTGTTCTGAGACTATTACTGAGAAATACCCGTGAGGTGTTCTGAGACTATTAATGAGAAATACCCGTGAGGTGTTCTGAGACTATTACTGAGAAATACCCGTGAGGTGTTCTGAGACTATTAATGAGAAATTCCCGTGAGGTGTTCTGAGACTATTAATGAGAAATACCCGTGAGGTGTTCTGAGACTATTGATGAGAAATACCCGTGAGGTGTTCTGAGACTATTACTGAGAAATACCCGTGAGGTGTTCTGAGACTATTAATGAGAAATACCCGTGAGGTGTTCTGAGACTATTAATGAGAAATACCCGTGAGGTGTTCTGAGACTATTAATGAGAAATACCCGTGAGGTGTTCTGAGACTATTAATGAGAAATACCCGTGAGGTGTTCTGAGGCTATTACTGAGAAATACCCGTGAGGTGTTCTGAGACTATTGGTGATGAGAGGAAATACATTTTTTCCTGAACACAATCTCATCTATGATGTGTCAGGTGCAAACTCAGCACATTGACTTTGTGTGGACAAGATCGTTGGATTGTTTGCACTGTGTAAGGATGACTACAGTGCATCCAGAAAGTATTCACACCCCTTCACTTTCCCCACATGTTGTTATGTTACAGCCTTATTCCAAAATGGATTAAATTCCTTTTTTTCCCTCATCAATCTACACACAATACCCCATAATGACAAAGAGAAAAAGGTTTTGTAGAAATGTTTGCAAATTTATTAAAAATCAAAAACTGAAATATTGCATGTACATAAGTATTCACACCCTTTGGTTGAGGCACCCTTGGCAGCGATTACAGCCTCAAGTCTTCTTGGGTATGAAGCTACAAGCTTGGCACACCTATATTTGGGGTATTTCTCCCATTCTTCTCTACAGAGCCTCTCGAGCTCTGTAAGGTTAGATGGGGAGCGTCGCTGCACAGCTATTTTCAGGTCTTTCCAGAGATGTTCAATGGGGTTCAAGTCTGGGCTCTGGCTGGGCCACTCAAGGACATTCACAGACTTGTCCCGAAGCCACTCCTTCGTTCTCTTGGCTGTGTGCTTAGGGTCGTTGTCGTGTTGAAAGGTAAACCTTCGCCCCAGTCTGAGGTCCTGAGCCCTCTGGAGCAGGTTTTCATCAAGGATCTCTCTGTACTTTGCTCCATTCATCTTTCCCTCGATCCTGACTAGTCTCCCAGTTCCTGCCGCTGAAGAACATCCCCACAGCATGATGCTGCCACCACCATGCTTCACCGTAGGGATGGTATTAGCAAGGTGATGAGAGGTGCCTGGTTTCCTCCAGACGTGACGTTTGGCATCCAGGCCAAAGAATTCAATCTTGGTTTCATCAGACCAGAGAATCTTGTTTCTCATGGTCTGAGAGTCCTTTAGGTGCTTTCTGGCAAACTCCAAGTGGGCTGTCATGTGCCTTTTACTGAGCAGAGGCTTCCGTCTGGCCACTCTACCATAAAGGCCTGATTGGTGGAGTGCTGCAGAGATGGTTGTCCTTCCGGAAGGTTCTCCCATCTCCACAGAGGAACGCTGGAGCTCTGTCAGAGTGACCATCGGGTTCTTGGTCACCTCCCTGACCAAGGCCCTTCTCCCCCGATTGCTCAGTTTGGCTGGGCAGCCAGCTCTAGGAAGAGTCCTGGTGGATCCAAACTTCTTCCATTTATGAATGATGGAGACCACTGTGCTCTTCGGGACCTTCAAAGCTGTAGACATTTTTTGTACCCTTCCCCAGATCTGTGCCTCGATACAATCCTGTCTCGGAGGTCCACAGACAATTCCTTTGACGTCATGGCTTGGTTTCTGCTCTGACATGCACTGTCAACAGTGGGACCTTATATAGACAGGTGTGTGCCTTTCCAAATCATGTCCAATCGATTGGAGTCCACCTGTAGTAAATTCAATCAAGATGTAGAAACATCTCAAGGATGATCAGTGGAAACAGGATGAACCTGAGCTCAATTTTGAGCATCATAGCAAAGGGTGTGAATACTTATGTACATGCAATGTTTCAGTTTTTTATTTTTAATAAATTTGCAAAAATTTCTACAAAACCTTTTTCACGTTGTCATTATGGGGTATTGTGTGTAGATTGATGAGAAAAAAAGGAATTTAATCCATTTTGGAATAAGGCTGTAACATAACAAAATGTGGGGAAAGTGAAGGGGTGTGAATACTTTACGGATGCACTGTGTATCCAGTGGCGGCTGGTACTAAAAATGTTTGGGGGGGGGGCGCAACTGACCTTGGCGCAGCACACCCGTCAGCTGCTTTAATGTCCACAGAGTTATTAAGAAGGACAATGTAGCTTATAGAATTTTATCAGGGTTCGTAGACGGTGGATGATTGACAGTCGAGACGAGGCGTGGTGGTGGGTGTGAACATGATTGACAGCCACGAGAATTGTCCAATCACATTAGACCAAAAAACATTAAACCAATACCAATTCGTTGCCAATAAAAGTGGGAGTGTCTGGGGCAGCACAGAACTGCGCCCCCTGGAAAATATGAAGAAACCAATCAGACAGCAGCCTCAAGTCACCCGCTCGCCACAAGTTTGAGGGCTTACATAAGGTATGGTTTGGCCGGCGCCCCTCACCCAGGAAGTATATGTATTCAGACAGGAAGTATATGTATTCAGACAGGAAGTATATGTATTCAGACAGAAATCAACCAAACACCATTTTAACCAGTATTTAATGCTGCTGACAGGCGCTCACAGACTGAAAACGCTTTTATTTCATCATTATTTGCATTATACAACTAAATTATATTTAACATGTTTAAGTAGATTTTCATCTCTTGATGTTTAGAGGGGGCGGCGGCCCAGCGCCCTGTACTGGCCAGCAGCCACTGCAGTACGTATGCTGCAGGATTATGTACAAACACAACATTTGCACCCCGACACTGAGTCTGTCTCCTCCATCTCCACATATGAGTCTGTCTCCTCCATCTCCACATATGAGACTGTCTCCTCCATCTCCACATATGAGACTGTCTCCTCCATCTCCACATATGAGACTGTCTCCTCCATCCCCACATATGAGTCTGTCTCCTCCATCCCCACATATGAGTCTGTCTCCTCCATCTCCACATATGAGTCTGTCTCCTCCATCTCCACATATGAGACTGTCTCCTCCATCTCCACATATGAGTCTGTCTCCTCCATCTCCACATATGAGTCTGTCTCCTCCATCCCCACATATGAGTTTGGGGTTCCTGTGAACATTTTCTTTCATTTTTCAGCCAGACACAACAAACGATACAGTCTAATGTTTAACACCACAAGGGGACAAATCGGTCAGAGAGATGGAGGTGACGTTTAGGGTTTAGAAAAGATGTTGCTGAACTGTTTAACACTGCATCCAAATCAGCCACCCTCAGGAGTCTTGCAGCCGCTGAATTTCAGAAACCGCCTCTTCATCTTCCAGCTGCTCACACATACAGAAAGTCTTTTTTCCAAATGGCTCTTTTTTTAGGAATGGAGTGAAGCTGCAGCGCAAGCCCAGCAAGAAGGCGGTAAAAACAAAGAAGAAGAAGAAGTGGAGTTTACATGTCTACATCTGCAGACAGGAGCGCTGGCAAACCCCCTCCCCCTCTGTGTGTGTGTGTTTTTGCATGCAAGTGTCCTTACATGGATGTGTGTGCAGGAAAGCAAGCGTGCATGTGCATATGTGTGCATGCAGGAATGTGTGCATGTGTGTATGTGTGCGTGTGTGTGTGTGTGTGTGCACTCTCCAAGACACAAAGCTACCATTGGTTGTGCAGATTTGGCGGCGAGAGGAAAAAGGGCGAGTAGCAGGGAGAGAGATGGTGCTGACTCAGCCAGCGGAGTCTATTGTTCTCTGGCTGTGGTAACCGGACACCACCGTGCCTCCAACCATACACCGCTGTGCCTCCAACCAGACACCGCCGTGCCTCCAACCAGACACCGCCATGCCTCCAACTAGACAGCCCATCGGCTGGCCACAAGCGGTGGAGCCAGCAGGACTGCGGTGTGCAGCAGCATTCAGCGCAGGCACCCACATCTTATCTGTTCTCCACCATTAGCGCCACAATAAGAGACTTCAGCAGCCCAGCACGACAATGAACAATGGGGCATTCAGGTTTCTGTATCTCTGCAGGATCTTACCCAGTTAAAGGAGGTATTTTGGTGATAATCAGGGCCATATTGTTTCACCTATGTGCTGCCTGGTGGTTTAACAGAAACTGCACACTCTGTAAAGACCCAGTATTTCCAGCATGGAGCAAACTAACCGTGTCAGCCTTTTTGGGGAGAGAATGTGCTGTTTGACATACATTTTTAATGGAAAAGCTCCACCCAAAATATGACTTCACCGCTTTGTTCACACCGTAATACCGACATATACAGAGAATGCACACTGAGACTTTCCTCCACCAAAAAACGACCCCATAGATCGTTTGTACAAGCAGCTCGTTACGACCTATAGTTAGGTTTTAGGCGGCACGGTGGCGCAGTGGTTAGCGCGGTCGTCTCACAGCAAGAAGGTCCTGGGTTCGAGCCCTGGGGTAGTCCAACCTTGGTGGGTCGTCCCGGGTCGTCCTCTGTGTGGAGTTTGCATGTTCTCCCCGTGTCTGTGGGTTTCCTCCGGGGGCTCCGGTTTCCTCCCACAGTCCAAAGACCTGTAGGTCAGGTGACTCGGCCGTACTACATAGTCCCTGGGTGTGAATGTGTGGGCCCTGCGATGGCCTGGCGGCCTGTCCAGGGTGTCTCCCCGCCTGCCCCCCAATGACTGCCGGGATAGGCTCCAGCATCCCCGTGACCCTGAGAGCGGGATAAGCGGTTTGGATAATGGATGGATTGATGGATGGAGTTACATGTCTGTGAATGTTCTCCTTCATCCAGGTCGTCATGGTTGTCCAAAGGAGGTGAATCGAGTGCAGCTGGACTTGGTAAATATCCGGGAAGACGTTTCGCCTCTCATCCAAGAGGCGTCCTCAGTTCGTGCCTTTCTGACTAGACCAAGCTGGTCTGACTGGCTGGTGATGAGACTCAGCATTTATCCTCTAGGAGGCGCTGTCAGAGCTATAGATATGAGTGGCTCTTTTGTGTATCGATGTCACCTGCTCCTGTGGGTCGTGTTAGAGGGTATACGGCCTGTATGTGGTCGTATGGGTTGGTGGACTTGTGCCCCCCCCCCAAATTCTCTTATATTTGTAGTTAGAATTGCCAAGTAAGCTGAACTGTTGTAGTCAGATGCTCATTTTTTCTAACGACTCAAGACAGTATGACTGAAATGTGGAATTATTAAACTTGAAAATAAGACAAACTCGTCTGCAGGGCCCCGGTGATGTCAGATCGCGCCCGCTCCCCGTGCCGTCGTCCTCGGGGCCCTGACAAGCTGCGATTGTGTGTTTCTTATGAGGCTTGTAATGAGAGTGCATAGCAGGAGAAGTGGCGTGAAAACAACTGCGTGAGGACGTCGCCCGGGGAGACACGCTAGCAGGAAACCAATCAGTCCACACCGGGGGAAAGTGAGAGCTGGCGCAGCAGCAGCAACGGGATCCTCGGTTAACTAGGCCATGTAGATCCTGCAGGCGATAAAGGGTGTGTGTGTGTGCGTGTGTGTGTGTGTGCGTGCGTGTGTGCAGTGAGTCATGTGAGGACTTGATTGTGTAATAGCGCAGGGTAATTGTGTAGTACTGCGTTCTGCTTGGCATACTACCTGCACATTGTGTTCAGGGTCGGATTTCGCTGGAAGTTTTGTAACGTGAGCAAAAGGAAGATCGAACGCGGCTCAGCAGTGAATTATGAGATTGTGGAGTTCTCCATATTCATATCCCACGCTCGATTCTTCACTGTTACAACCACGTCAGGCCACGTTTGTTGTGTATGTGTGCTGTGGCACCGATTAGATTATAAAACATACTGGTTTAAACATCCATGTAAGTTGGCTGAACTCTATGATGTGTGCGGCGTCCTCCTCTCGAGGTTAAGAGGTGTTAGATTTTGGTACTTGACGCCCGCCATGTATGTTCCACTGTGGCCAGTATGACCCGTGACCTGCCACGACCCTTGGAAACTCTGTCAGGGAAATGACCAAATTCACATTGCCAGTCAAAGCAGTTGTGTGTGATTTTACCGTGTATTACCGGAAACACCCTCCTGTACTCCGGAGGTTCGCATGGAAGAGGAGGTGAACGAGCCTCTCTGTACGGCGGGAGGGAGCACGGCACACCGCAGGGAGACGGGCGCACACACACAGGGCGAAATAAATGATCTTTCTTGACACACGGGTCGATATATCAGGCCGTTTTAGAGGAGAACAACACTATTTTGACATCACAGCACTTTATGTCTGGTGTCCTCATCAGCTCCTCCCATGACTGACGTCGATATGATAATCTCTGTTTTCAGGATCACTCTTGTTTTAAAGCGTACGCTGAAAGGCATAACCAAACAGGAACAGGACCGTGTGTACTGAATACAGACTGGAAGTCTCCAAGTCCAAATGGGAGACACCACCATTGGTGGTTGAGAATGGCAGAGCTAAGATCCTGTGGGACTTCAAGTTTCCAGACTGACAAGCAGGTGCTGCCTAACCAGCCAGACATTGTGGTGGTGGACAAGCAACAGAAGACAGCAGCGATGATCGATGGAGCATCCCGAGCGACGGAAACATCAGGAAGAAAGAGCACGAGGAGCTGGAGAAATACCAAGGGCTGCAGGAAGAACTAGATCGGATGTGGAAGGTGAAAGCCACAGTAGTCCCAGTGGTAATAGGAGCAGTAGGGGCTGTGACCCCCAAACTGGGAGAGTGGCTCCAGCAGATTCCAGGAGCAACATCTGAGGTCTCTGTCCAGAAGAGTGTGGTCCTAGAGACAGCCAAGATACTGCACAGAACCCTCAAACTCCCAGGCCTCCGGTAGAGGACCCGAGCTTGAGGAAGACACACACCACCTGAAAAAGGGTGAGAGGGGAGATTTTATATACTATATATATAATTTAGCATTTAGTACAGGGGTCGTCAACCTATGACACGCGTGCCCACGGTGGCACGCAAGGCCGTTAACACGGGCACGTGAATCAATTTAATAAAAAACATTTTTAATATACTGTTCATAATAGAAAATAGTTTAGCATAAAGTGTAGCCTAACGGTGAGCTAAATGAACAATTTGATGTAAAATAATGTTGAAATAATTAATTAGTGTTAAAGTACAACATTGTTTTTGACAGCAAGAGAGCGCACACAGTTGATGTGGCCTAACACCACCCTCCCCCCATCTGCTCACGTGCACATCGTTACAGCGGCTGTGACAACGCAGCATAGTAGCTAGCTAGCTTTCTGTTTCGCTTTATGTCAAGAACAACCGACGATGACAGAAGCAAAACCGTAGGTTGTCTAATATTGGCCTCTTTCAGCCATCTTGGACAAACCAGTCCGGGGACATCTAAAAGGGTGGATGTCCGGTGTTACTGGTATATTGCATGGGGGTTGTTTCTGACACTATACGACTGTTTTAAGTGTTGATCAGAGTGACAGCCTACGGAAAGAAAGTGTTTTTATATCTGGTTGTGTTTTGGGGTACAGTGCTCTGTAGCGCCTACCAGAGGGGAGGAGTTGGAACAGGGTGTGATGGGTCTGCAGTGATGGTGCCTGCCCGTTTCCTGACTCAGGAGTTGTATAAGTCCTGAATGGAGGGCAGGTTGGCACCAGTGATGGTCTCTGCAGACCTAACTGTCCTTGTAGTCTGTCCCTGTCCTGTTTGGTGGCTGAACCAAACCGGACAGGGACGGATGTGCAGAGGACAGACTGGATTACTGCAGTGTAGAACTTTTTACCGTTGCGTCATGGTGACATACCTTTTATTGTTTCCTCATGCGGTTTGTTTTACCTCATATTTCTCTGTTGGATTTTCTCTCATTTTTGTTTGCTGACACCTTCCCTCATGTCAGCCCTCCAAAAAACAGCCTCTCATCTTGCCAGACCATTTATTTTATTTGGTTCTTACCGAGCTGCCATAATGCGCAAAGATGACCAAAAACAGTTAGGTCATAATCAACAAATTTTTGCTCTCTTCCTTTACCTTTATAGTAAAACCGTTTTGTATTAACATTATTTTAACTAGCGTAGCGATAATTCAGTATACTGATGGATTAGATTGTAGATTATATGGTGTCAGAAATACATGAAATTGATAGTTTAGATCAATGATTATATATATATATATGTGTGTGTGTGTGTGTGTGTGTGTGTGTGTGTGTGTGTGTGTATATATATGTATAATATTATGGGATACTGGTTTTACATAATATTGATACATTACCTTATAGGTTATATAATGAATGGCAGCAATAGATTGTATATACAGAGAGGGCGGCACAGTGGTGCAGTAGTTGGCACAGTCGTCTCACAGCAAGAAGGCCCTGGTTTCGAGCCCCGGGGTAGTCCAAACTTGGGGGGGTCGTCCCGGGTCGTCCTCTGTGTGGAGTTTGTGTGTGTGTGTGTGTGTGTGTGTGTGTGTGTGTGTGTGTGTGTGCCTGCCCTGTGATGGCCTGGCTGGCAGCCTGTGCAGGGTGTCTCCCTGCCTGCCGCCCAATGACTGCAGGGATAGGCTCCAGCATCCCCACGACCCGAGAGCAGGATAAGCGGTTTGGATAATGCCTGGATTCATACATTAGATCATGGATTATAGATTACATGCATAATTAGAGTATCAGCAATAGATCACTAGAGCAAATGACATCAGAGAGGGAGTATAACAATAAATAAGAACAGAGAAGTGTTGGAGATATGCACCAGATCTTTATTTTATATGAATTACTTACTCAAGACATCTTAACAGATGTCAGTCCCTCACAAACTGTTTGTGGGTTGTTTTAAAAACGTCTCACGTAGTCTCTGGGAGCATATAGACATGTTGTATATATGGTATATATTTCTGTAAGAAGGACAGCAGAGTTATAGTTACATAGATATGTGTGTATTAGGGGGGCTGAACAGAATGTGTGTATTAAAATAGTGACCAGCCAGTCTGAGACCAACAGAAACAGGAAGACTTGAGAGAAATGTGCGCCCTCAGGGTGATGCTCGGCCTACATCCATGTTCACACGGATAGATCCACCCTCGCCTGCGTTCTCTACGTTCTTCACGCGTAAAACAAAAATCACATACAGAACCACTACAAGGCCCGTTTGCGTGTTCTCATAGCCGAGGCATTGTTGGGCCGGCAGTTAGCTGTGCTTCCCATGTCAGACAATTGAGCCCCCTAAGCCCACGTTTATTAGATTCCGCCCTGCTCGTATGAATATGGAGGAGGCGCGGCGCTGGCGGCACAATGCCCGTCTCCTGTCCGGGGAGCGCAGATAAAAGCTTGGTCAGGGAATGGAAATGCTGCCCACGGACGGCCCCAGCACCACACAAGAGGGCCCTTTCAGCTGGCATGACCCCCGTACGGCAACCAGGCCCCAGGGAAATGTGTATTTTTACATAAACATTTTCTCAGCTGGCATCAGTACTTCAAGCGTTTGTCATCGACATCAAATTGTTGAGCTATTTTCAAATCCAGGAAAGATTTGTTGAATCTGGAAAATCAAAGTGAAGCCACTTAAGGTGAAAAACAAGTGGGTTTCTTTTTTCATAATTATTGACCTATACTGACCCTCTGTGATGTGTGTGTGTGTGTCGTCTTGTGAAGCCGTTGGCATAACTATCTTGTTTCTAGCAACAGAGCTAGCCAGACTGCTAGCTAGCAAGACTGATATCTACTCGCAACAGAGCTAGTAAGAGGTTAGCTGTTATCTGCTAGCAACAGAGCTAGCAAGACTGTTACCTGCCAGCAATGCAAAAAGTCTTGTCTTCTGTTCAATAATCCATTAATCAAACACAAATACATGTAATTATTGTTACTTTTACAATACATTTGTCAAGTCTAATTGTTGCCAATTCATTTGTTTTATCTTATTTCAGAGATGCTTCTGTAATCAGAAACACAAAGGGTTCTAGGTTTCTCTAATTGCGCCTGTGGGTATATCAATCGCAGATGGTGCAACAATTTAGCTGTACTGGAGCGGCTGTGTTTGCCAGATATGGAGCTCTTGTCTGTGTGGGTAGAACCCTTTTATCGCCCAAGGGAAGTCCCCCAGGTGTTTGTCCCCATTGTGTACATTCATCCCAAGGCCAATGCAGAAGTTGCAGCAGAAACCCTCTTCAAAGTGCTACAGTCACTTCAATCTATCTCTCCAGATGCCCCCAATATTATACTGGGAGACTTTAACCACTGTAACTTGAAGAAAACATTGAACAGCTTTTCTCAATATGTCAGTTGTCCTACGCATCACAGTAAAACTCTGGACCTCTGTTACGGCTCCATAAAGGGCGCGTACAAGTCTTGAGTCGGGCCCCGCTCTCGGATCTTCCGATCACAGTACGGTGCATCTTCTGCCGGGATGTAAGACTGCGTTGAGGAGAGAGAAAGTACACGTAAGGCAGTCGAAGGTCTGGGATGCTGACTCCTCTCTCGCCCTGCGGGGGCGCTTCGGCTGTACAGACTGGTCAGTGTTTACTGAATCCTCAGACAATACTGATGAGCTAACGGACGTTGTGTGTAGCTGTATCTCCTTTTGTACAGACAATGTGATTCCGACCAAGGCTGCCAAGATTTTCCCTAACAACAAACCAGGGGCTTCATCAGCCCTTAAGGGTCTGATTCATAAAAGGAAAAATGCTTTTAAAGAGGGCAATGATACTGTAGTTAAGGAAAGAAAGAGGGAGATCAGGTCAGAAATCAGAAAGGCTAAACTCGGGTACAGAGATAAAATAGAAGCTGAGCTGAGCAGTAACAATTTAAGGGTGGCCTGGAACGGTATGAAATCTATGACTGGATGTAACGACAAAGGCAACAGGAACATTGCTCTGGCTGCTTTTAATTCAGATAAACAGTTGACTGATGAGTTAAACAAATTTTACTTAAGAGTTGATAATCATGACTTCGCAGAGAAACTGAATGCGTTGAAGAACGGCAGTAGAGCTCCCCCAGCATTGACTGTTGATATCAAAAGTGTGGAAAAACACTTCAGAGTCACCAAGTCTAGCAAAAGCCCTGGATCTGATCATATTTGTGGCCAGGTTCTTAAACCCTGTGCTGAACAGTTGTGTGGAATATTTCACATGATCCCTTCAGCAACAGAGGGTCCCCAAATTATGGAAACATTCCACAACTGTACCAGTTGCCAAGAGCAGAACCCCTGTGACATTAAATGACTGTAGGCCAGTAGCGTTGACTTCTCTAATCATGAAGATATTTGAGAAGCTCATTGAACACGAGGCTTTATCGCAGGTGGAGAAATCCCTCGATCCACGGCAATTTGCTTACAGGCCCGATAGGGGTGTACAAGATCTCATGATAGCACTTTTACATTTTCTGTAGCGTCATCTTGAGGGGACAAGTGCTCATGCCAGGCTGTTGTTTATAGATTTCTCCTCAGCCTTTAACACAACCCAGCCACATCCGTTAGCAGAAAAGCAAAGTCATCTCTTCAGACTGGATCTTAATCTAGTTGTCTGGATACAGGATGTGACTGATAGGTCCCAGTGTGTGAGGGTTAAATGCTCTTTTTCCAATCAGCTGTACTCTTCAACTGGTTCCCCTCAGGGCTGTTGCCTCTCCCCGTTACTCTACATCTTGTACACTAATGACTGTCGCTATAGCAACCACACCAGTAGAGACATATTCACATTTGCGGATGATTCAGTGATTGTAAGTCTTCTTGAAGGGGAGGAGGATCAACACGGACCTGTGGTCGATGATTTTGTGTCTTGGTGTGATGAGTCCTTTCTCCACTTAAATGTGTCTAAAACTAAAGACATGATGATCAGCTTTAGAAAGACTCCTCCTGGTCCTGTACCAACCAGCATTAAAGGGGCTGACATGGAGCTTGTGGACAGCCACAAATATCCGGGGGTTGTTCTCCACAACAAGTTGTACTTTGAAACTCATGTTGCTTCCACATCAGAGAAGGTCCAACAAAGACTGTTTTTCCTGAGGAAAATGTGGACATGTAATGTCTCCTCCCGGATGATGACTCTCTTTTATACAAGTTTTACTGAAACAGTTTTAACATACTGTGTTGCTGCTTGGTTTGGTAACCTGACTCTGGCCAGTAAAAAACAGCTTGATAGACTCATCATGTGGGCTAGTAAGATCTCAGGGAGAAGTCAAGCCCAGCTTACTGACCTTTATAATAGGAAGGTGTTCAGAAAGGCCACCTCCCTTCTGGAGTGCCAAGGTCACCCCCTTCGGCCAGAGTTTGAGCTGTTATCCTCAGGCCGTCGGTTGAGGATGCCCTGTATTAGGACTAAGAGACACAAGGCCTCCTTTGTCCCCACTGCCATTCAGCTGTTAAATGGTAGATAGTATTCATCTGTCGTCTGCAGACCACTTGTTTCCATGGTCTGTATATTTGAACTCCTTGCCCAGCATGTCCTGCTGTTTTTTGTTGTCCACCAGTGACGTGTCAGTTCTGCCTTGGTGTGTGTATGTGTTGTTTTGTGTGGGAGTTTTATATGTACTAGCTGCAAGGGACAGTAAAGACACTGGGACTTTCACTTTGACAGGGAGGAAATTTAACGTTCCGGTTAAAAATGACAAAAGACTGTGACACATAGCGAGCAGCAGTCCTGCACAGAGCTGTAGCACGTATGAACAGTTTATAAAACGAATAAAGAGCTGAGACAAGCAACACACAGCTTATAGCAGGCGATGTAGGAGTTTCGATAAATACTTTTCCAAAATGAAGAAATCATAAAATAAACAAGCGTCAAGGTAAAAGATTTGAGATAAATAAGTCATGAAATGCATGAAAAGCCAGTAAACAAAAGGTGAAATTAGAATAAAGGGGCATTACACCAAATAAGTCTTCCTGTTGACAGATGACTAACGTTAGTCATACAAAACCAGTTGTGTTCCACAGGAACCAAACCACGGGCCAGAGAAACACCCTACACTCACTGTGTTCACGTGTGTGTTGTGTTGTGTACGCTGTGTGTAACCTATGTGTTATTGGTACGTTGTGTGAGTTGTGTGTGTGTGTTTGTGTTGTTTGTGTTTTGTTCATTTTATGTTTTGGCCATTGTGCGCATCGTTTTTATTTGGTATGTTGCTTGTGTATTGTCTGTTGTGTGCGTTCTGTGCATTGTCTACATTGTATGCATTGTTTGTGTTGTGTGTGTAGTGTGTATTGTGTGCGCTGTGTGTGTTGTATTAGTGCTGTTGGCTCTGGCTTGATTTCAGGCTCCTGCGTTAAATGCTGCCTCAGGGTGTTTCCTGTATGTCCAGCTTATATTCCTTATCTGTCTCCCAGTGATGCGCCGGTCAGAGTTGTTTAATACCCGCACCCACCCAACCTGTTATGAGAGCCAGTACACACCGCCCGACCCACGAAACCATGTGTCACTTAACCACCCACCCAGCCTGTTATGAGAGCCAGTACACACCGCCCGACCCACGAAACCATGTGTCACTTAACCACCCAACCCAACCTGCAAACCTCTCAATTTAGCTCAGGCTACAGCAAAGTGTTGCACTATTTGGGCTCTTTGCCCAGCATCATCAATGTAGCGACTTCGGGGGGCAGCCGGGACCCGGACCCGGATCTCCCGCATCACAGGCGACTACGTTAAACCAGTCAACTAAAGGGTCCGACCCATTAGCCGAGGGCTAGAAAGTCTAGTCGTCCGATGGCCTCACGGTCTCTCCATCCACTTCTGACACCAGCGTAGCGAATTCAGGGGGGCAGCCGGGAACGGCCGCAGCCAGGACAGGAACTCGGCTCGCCCGCACCGTAGGCGACTGCGCTAACCAGTCAACTAAAGGGTATTCAAGGCATAGTCTTTAGCATCTCAGCCTCATAGGCATGTGAGTCTAGCCTACTAGATAAACAGACTAGTTGTTCCAAACGGTGGTCTTTATTGGTGAGTACCATCAAAACAAAGAAACCATCATTAAATACATGAACTCTTATGAGAGGCCGTTTAGGCCGTAATTCTCAGCTTACACTCTCTCATACACTGTGATCTTTTTTCTTTTTTTTATTAACTGGAAATACTGTCAGTCATTTTTTCTATTTATTTTCCCCCTGTTTTCTCCCCAATTGTATCCGGGCAATTACCCCACTCTTCCGAGCTGTCCCGGTCTCTGCTCCGCCCCCTCTGGCGATCCGGGAAAGGCTGCAGACTACCACATCTCCTCCGATACATGTGGTGTCGCCAGCTGCCTCTTTTCACCTGACAGTGAGGGGTTTCACCAGGGGGACATAGTGCGTGGGAGGATCACGCTATCCCCCCCAGGTCCAGAGAAGGGGGGAGAGAGAGGGAGGGGGGGATAGACAATGGGGAGAGAGGGAGAGTGAGAGAGAGAGAGGGTGGTGCCAGGAGAATAACCTCTCTCTCTCAATGTCGACAAAACCAAGGAGCTGGTTGTGGAAGAGAGGGCGGAGGCTGGACCCATCACCATCAACGGGACTGCTGTCGAGAGTCAAGAGCCTCGAGTTCCTCTGTGTCCACATTCCCGAGGACCTCGCCTGGGGTCAACACACCAGCCATGTGGTGACTGAAGAAGTTCGGCACAGGGCCCCGGATTCTACGGGCCCTCTACCGAGGCACAACCCAGAGCATCCTGACTGGATGCGTCACCGCCTGGCATGGGAACTGGACTGCCCACAACCGCACCACCCTGCAGAGGGCTGTGCGGACGGCCCGGGACATCAGTGGACACAAGAAGTTTACTTTCTTGTACTTGTATAATGACAGGTAACAAGTAAAGAATCTTGAATCTGGAGTCTCGAGTCTTTGGGGCCTTTTAACAAGCGGTGGGTCCCCAAACGTTTCTTCCTCGTGTTTTCTCAGAGGGGCGGGTTCTCTTTGAGGAATTAAACGTCTTTATTAGACTGCTCCACCATCAGCCGTGTCTCCCCTCCTCTGCCCCTCAATTTTGCCCCAACTACCCCCAGCCTGCAAACACCCCCCACCTGCCCACCCTTCAAAGCTCCCACCGCCGGCTCCTGCCGCGCTACGTGCTCGCCAACAAAGCCTCCGCCGACCCCTGCCGAGGGAGACCCCGAACCAGCTCGTCCACAGCCGGCTTAGTCACATCTGGCATCTGGGGGGGGGATGGTGGCGGGTGGCTAGGCCAGGGAGGACGGGGGCAGTTGTGTCATGCTTTGGTGACTGCCATTAAAGGATTGCTTATCCCCAACACTAGAACTCCCTCTCTCTCTCTCTCCCCCTCTCTCTCTGTCTCTCTCTCTCTCTCCCCCCCTCTCTCTCCCCCCCCCCCTCTCTCTCTCTCCCCCCCTCTCTCTCTCTCACACACATACACACACTTTTCTGGACCCTCACTCAGTGTCAGCATGTGATGTGTGTCGTGTACACACAAACCCCACAGTCTTCTACTGGTGGTCTCTATCTATCTGTCTATCTGTCTATCTGTCTATCTGTCTGTCTATCTATCTGTTTGTCTGTCTATCTGTCTGTCTGTCTGTCTGTCTATCTATCTGTCTGTCTGTCTGTCTGTCTGTATCTGTCTGTCTGTCTATCTGTCTGTCTGTCTATCTGTCTGTCTATCTATCTGTCTGTCTGTCTATCTGTCTGTCTGTCTGTCTGTCTATCTATCTGTCTGTCTGTCTGTCTGTCTGTATCTGTCTATCTGTCTGTCTATCTGTCTGTCTGTCTATCTGTCTGTCTGTCTGTCTGTCTGTCTGTCTGTCTAGTCAGCAGGACAGCAGTACTGCAGGTTAACGTGGTTCATTGTGTTATTTTGAATGGTTGGGTGAATTCTGTCACTGGGCTACTGGACCGAGACGAATAAAGGCTGGTTTTGTCTGCTGGGCAGTCTGGATGTGTAGGCTTCAGAAACATGCCCTCTGACCCCAGTGACATCATGCAGAGATCGCTCGTGCGTGTTCTGCGCCATGCGGGGGTTACTCACATTATTCAGAGGAATTTTTAAACAAGCAGAAGAAGAAACTGTCATGTGTGTTTGCTTTGTAACACATCTTCCTCTGCGTGTGTGTTTGTGTGTGTGTGTGTGTGTGTGTGTGTGTGTGTGTGTGTGTGTGAGAATGAGGACAGTTTAAAATGTACTTCTCTGTCATGGGTCTCTCTCTTCCTCTTTCTCTATATGTGTCAGTAGCTGTGACGTTTTTCATGTTCAGTCATTTTTAGTTGTTTCCATCAGTGTGAAAACGGAAACCACAGCAACACAACAGACGCACAACAGATGACAAAACCTGGAAACTTCAGATCCGTTCTTCACCCCTTCTCACCGTCTCCTTCTGGGTGTGTTGATCTCATGCAGGAACTCTGCATCACACCTTCTCAGGTGGAAGTTGGACGACGACGATGATGATGATGATGATGATGATGATGATGATGAAGCACATTTATAAAGGGTTTTATCGAGACACCCAAAGTGCTTCACAATGAAGGGGGTAAACTGACCCTAACCATCACCAGTGAGTAGCACCCACCTCCCTGAGAGCAAAATTGCCGTGGCCCGGACCCGTCCCACACCCGACACTTTCATCCGGCCCACATACCGCGTGGAATGATGGCACTTGGGCGGTCCGCTGCTGTTTGCCAGATCTGGGCCAGAACCAAGCCATAGCAATGTCTCATGTGCCACATATTTGCCAAAGGAGGCCATATTTGTTTTGTGATATTTGGGCCATATTCACCATTTACCACACGGGCCACTTCAGGGTCACATCCAGACCACATGTTGCCCAGAGCACCGCATCTTTGCCAAAAAAGGCCCACGTGTGATTTGGCATATCTGGGCCATATTTGCTGTTATACATGTGGGCCACTTCAGGCTCACATCCATTTTGTCCGGGCCAGAAGAAGGCCATCGGTACTGCATCATTGCCTGAAGTGGCCCACATCCGGATGCTATCTGGGCTGGGTGATGCACGGCAGCCATTGTGCACCAAAACACTGAACACACATCAGCTAGAGGTGGAGGGGGAGGAATCAACGATGGTCCTTTGTGACCTGGTGACCGGTTTCCTGTGCTGCTGGGCTCCTGGTGGTTTGTGTGAGCAGGGTGGCCTGGGATGGAGTCAAATTCCCCACCTGAATTACTGTCTCAGTCTGCTCCTGGTTAGCATTTACAGTAGGTGGGGGTGTCCGGGTGGCGTGGTGGTTTATTCCATCGCCTGCCAACATGGGGATCGTCGGTTCGAGTCCCCGTGTTCCCTCTGGCTTGGTCGGGCGTCCCTGTGGACACAATTGGCCGTGACTGTGGGCATCTGATTAGGATGCCCCATGGGCGCCTTTCTTTGGAAGTTTACCGGGCATGTCCGACTGGGAGGAGACCCCGGGGTAGACCCAGAACTCGCTGGAGGGACTACATGTCCAATCTGGCCTGGGAACTCCTTGGGATCCCCCAGGAGGAGCTGGAGGGCGTTGCTGGGGAGAGGGACGTCTGGAGTGCCCTACTTAGCTTGCTGCCACCACGACCCGACCCCGGAGAAGCTGCTGAAGATGAGAGAGAGATGAGAAACTCCTTCATGTGGTGCATCCAAGACCACATAGTCACCACAGGAATAGTTGTTAATGCCTTTCCAGACTTTCTAAACTAGTGTAACGACCATGGATTACTAGACTCGCTAGCCCTTGGCTAACGGGTCGGACCCTTTAGTCGACCGGTTAACGTAGTCGCCCGTGGTGCGGGAGACCCGGGTTCGCGTCCCGGCTGCCCCCTGAATTTGCTGCAATATCAAAATGACCTGGTTCACACGTCAGTAGGTTGTGACAGTCAGCTGTGATTGTATCTACTCCTGTATTGTCACCACGTGTGTGTGGTGTGTGTGTGGTGTGTGTATGTGGTGTGTGTCTGTGTGAGGGTCTATAAACGGCCAAACTAAAGCACTTGGGGCCTTGATTCTTTTTGGAGGTTATTGGGGATGATCAGGGGCACCTATAAAAAATAGCAGAAAATTAAAAATGCATAATTATGCATAAATATGTTTTTCGCCTCTATACAAAAAATTTCTGGGACTTAGAAATGTTTTGGTATTATGCAAAATATATGCATTTTTGCAAAAATGCACTTATGATCCTCATTTTTTTTTGGAGGTGGTAGGTTTTGCTCTAGAGAGGACCAGAAAAATAGCAGAAAATTGAAATAATTATAACAATTATGCATAATTATGCAAAATATGCATTTTCTAAAAGTGGCTAAAACCCACTTTTCTCGGCATTTCAGATGATTCTGAGTATTTGGGGGGAGGGAGTTGGAGTGGGGGGGGGTTTAGGGGCAGGGGGAAGGCGGTTAGCTGGCAGGATGAAGAGGAGGGAGGTTTAGACGGGTGGAGAACCAAACCGCTACATTGTAGCGGGGTTCTTCTAGTGTTCTGTATATTTTCACCTCAGTCCTCCTTTAATCATTTCTTAGAAAAAATGAAGAATAAAAAAACTTTATTTATAAACCTGCAGCTGTCAAACGAATCAGCATCTTAGCTGTGAATGCACTCGGCTGGCGGCTGGCGGCTGGCATCGAACAGGCGTTGGCTGGTGGATTTATATTCAGTAGATGACGAGCTGAGCTCAGACGCTGATTACACAACAAGGTATCTGTACTGTGAGTAGACTGTCACGTGGCTCTTATCTTCACGTATAGCTGAAGGATAATGTGTGGGCTCGGGTGACGCCGTGGTTGTGCATTGACACAGTAGAGCAGTGTTCCTCAACCGGGGGTCCGCGGACCCCTAGTGGTCCGTGGTGTAATTGCAAGGGGTCCGTGAAAATAAAATATCTTTAAAAAAAGATCCTAAGACATTTATAGAAATAGGATTATTTTACTCAAATGTGACTGAGACCTTTATCTACCTAAACTATAAAGGGTAACAGGACTTTTTTCTCTAATTACATCTGTTTCACAAGTGTAATTTATTGTATTTTAATGAGAGATCTCGCTCCCGTTTGCATTGTTAAAAGTTACTGTATAATAATTCTGTTGTTACATATATCTGAAAGTTACTGTATAATAATTCTGTTTTGTTACATATATCTGAAAGTTACTGAATACATATTCTGTGTTGTTACATATATCTGAAAGTTACTGAATACATATTCTGTGTTGTTACATATATCTGAAAGTTACTGAATACATATTCTGTGTTGTTACATATATCTGAAAGTTACTGAATACATATTCTGTTTTGTTACATATATCTGAAAGTTACTGAATACATATTCTGTTTTGTTACATATATCTGAAAGTTACTGAATACATATTCTGTGTTGTTACATATACCTGAAAGTTACTGCATAAGAATTCTGTTTTGTTAACTATATCTAAGTTACAACTGAAAGCTCTTATTTTTGCCCCAAAGAATGAATAAATGCTATAATGCAATTTAAAATGCAGTTTCTACTGTTTCTATCAAATTGCAACCCCCCTCCCCCAAGATCAGGTGGAGGGGTCCTCAGGGTAGATCAAAAATACGCAGGGGGTCCAGGACCCCGAAAAGGTTGAGAACCACTGCAGTAGAGGACCAGCGTTTTGACACGGCGACCCGAGAGAAGATTGGGTTTCAAGGCGCCTGAACAACCCCATTACCTAACCGGGGCTTTTGTCAGAGGGAGTGTCGCATTGCAGAGGCGAAAGCTGCTCCAGCTACACGACTCCCGACCCGGTAACACAACACCAGGTCGGAAAGTCAAATGGGCTGTACTGTTACTAGGGATCGGCTGTTTCGGGGTTGATAAAGGGGCGAAAATCAGGGGAGTGCACTCAGCAGAGAGCAGATCTCCACCAGGTATATCCCGGTGTTCCAACTTGGCGACAAACCCTTTTCTCGTGTGCTGGGAGAAGGGGAATACACGCACGCACGGACAGGAAAACTAGTGTTTTTCCTCCCATTGTAAGACTTTGGCGTAAATTGGCCGAACAGGAAATGTAGATTAAAAAAAGTTGTTAGTATGCAGCACTCAAGCTAACCAATCTAGTTAATAGAACGTGTTGCCTGTCAGTGTGAGGATTGCAGCCTCCTGGGTGGACCCTGACACGAAAACAACCAAGTCTGACATGAAATGACAGATAAGGCTATGACAATATCAGAGCCTTGTTAAAAGACTCCACATGTGTTGAACCGTCGTGGTTTCACGATATAAATGAATGAAGGTGGACGGCTGCTCTGCTGACTGACTTCCATTCATAAAACAGCGGGAAGAAAACATAGCTCAGCCATGGAGCTGGTCTCTTGTAGCTGCTGACTGACTTCCATCCATAAAACAGCGGGAAGAAAACATAGCTCAGCCATGGAGCTGGTCTCTTGTAGCTGCTGACTGACTTCCATCCATAAAACAGCGGGAAGAAAACATAGCTCAGCCATGGAGCTGGTCTCTTGTAGCTGCTGACTGACTTCCATCCATAAAACAGCGGGAAGAAAACATAGCTCAGCCATGGGCATGTTCTCCTGTAGCTGCTGACTGACTTCCATTCATAGAACGCCGGGAAGAAAACATAGCTCGGTCATGGAGCTGGTCTCTTGTAGCTGCTGAGATGACTTCCAGCTCTGACTGATTAATCCTACTCTTGAAATTGTATCTTTCTCCCCAGTTGTACCCGGCCAATTACCCCCCTCCTCCGAGCCGTCCCGGTCGCTGCTCCACCCCCTCTGCCGATCCGGGGAGGGCTGCAGACTACCCCCTTCTCCTCCGATACATGAGAAGTCGCCAGCCGCTTCTTTTCACCTGACAGTGAGGAGTTTCACCACGGGGACGTAGTGCGTGGGAGGATCACGCTATTACCCCCAGTTCCCCCTCCCCCCTGAACAGGCGCTAGTGCAGCGACCAGGACACATACCCACATCCGGATTGTGTCTGTAGGGACGCCCGACCAAGCAGGAGGTAACACGGGGATTCGAACCGGAGATCCCCGTGTTGGTTGGCAGCGGACTAGACCGCCACGCCACCTGGAGGCCCTGAAATTGTATTTTTATAAGCTAGAGAGTGGATGGAGAGAGGGAGCGGCGATAGTGAGGACCTGAACCTATGCCTGAGTTTTAACACTAAACTTAAATGTTACCATAATCCCAATTGTAAGCATAGTCCCAAACCTGACCCCTGACCCGGAAATGGTCTTTTTCCTCGTGGGGACCAAGCGGTAGATGGTTTGTGGTTTTATTGGTTCTATTGTCCGTATGAGAACTTTTAGTCCTCACAAGGATAGATAAAGCCAAACTCACACGTGTATGTATTACACACACACACACACACACACACACACACACGCACACACACACATGCTGTAGCCCCGCCCCCACTCCTGCTGGGAGGATCTATTTCGGGCCGGAGGCTGAAGACACACTGCATAGCCTCTCTTGGTGTCTTGAATCAACAGGGGCAGGAGGTCAAAGGTCAGTCCACTGATAAAAAGAGACCGAGGGGGAGGGGTGGTAAAGTGGGGGTTGGGGGGGTGAGGTGATGTGGGGAGGGGGAGAGGGGGATCCGTCTTGGCGGGAAAACAGAGACAGGCCTGGAATGTCTGTAGAGACAGCATAGACGGTGAGTCAGTCTGTGTCTGCTGCAGCCTCTGAATCACGTTTACACACACACACACATACACACACACACACACACACACACACACAAACATGTTTATCAAACGTGACTTCAATCCTGCTGAAACACACAAAAACATGTACAAACTCACACACATCCACACAAATGTACACACACAAAGAACAGACAGACACACACTTATACACCACCACCACCACCACCACCTTACACGCTAACACCAGAGTCCCAGACAATAGCCTGCCCCACAAAATTAGTACTAATCTCTAAAGGAACACGGGCGCACGGGCGCACGGGCGCACACACACACACACACACACACACACACACACATAACTTGCAAAAGATGACCAACACCGTCACATCTCTGCAATAGGACACACACACACACACACACATACACACACACACACACACCTTTTTTGTCTGTTTTTCACAAATTTGCTGCACAAACAAATGGCATCAACCCTTTAATTAGACACACCCAAACTTACTGACCTACAAGACTCTCTCTCTCTCTCCTCCTCCTCCTCTGTCTCTCTCTCCCCTCGCTCTCTCTCTCTCCTCCTCCTCCTCCTCCTCTCTCTCTCTCTCTCCCCTCCCTCTCTCTCTCTCTCCTCCTCCTCTCTCTCTCTCTCTCTCCCCTCGCTCTCTCTCTCTCCTCCCCCTCCTCTGTCTCTCTCTCTCTCTCTCTCTCTCTGCACTGCATGCTGGGAGTTTTGGTGGTGGAGAGCGTGGTGAGTTTGGCAGAGAATCTGTGGTTTTTCCCTCTTTTCTTTTTCCTACTGTGTTTATTGTATGATTATTTTGTAGTTGTGATTGTTTTTAGTGTAGTTTGGTGTGTGTTTGGTTGTTGTTTTTGGCGGGCGGTGGGCCGTGCTTCGTGCCGGGCACGGCGTCCCTTGAGACGCCGTCCCTGTCTTTGAGGCACAGAGTGAGGATAGCACCGCAGCCCAGTACCACGGTGCAGCAGGTGCTGTTGGTGCCACGGTGCAGCAGGTGCTGGTGGTGGCCCAGTACCACGGTGCAGCAGGTGCTGTTGGTGCCACGGTGCAGCAGGTGCTGGTGGTGGCCCAGTACCACGGTGCAGCAGGTGCTGTTGGCGGTCGGAGAACAGGTGGGGCGTGGAAACATCTCGTTTGCTTCATGGATGAATAAAGCGGTGGTTGTATTTTTGAAGGAACAGGGTTTGGTCAACCAGCTGATCGAAAACGGCTGACTGGTAAACGTTGAGTTTACACTCGATTCCCCGCTGGCGGTGCCTTCCACCCGGATCAGTGTGTCCGAAATCCCTCCTTTTATCTCCAACGAGGCGCTGCCGCAAGAACTGAGGCGCTTCGGGAGGCTTGCGAGTGGGTTCCGGACGGTGAATCTGGGGTGTGAGGACACCAAACTGAAGCATGTTCAGTCTCTGAGGAGACAAATGTTCATGTATTTGGACTCTCCGACCCAAACACTGAACGTCTCTTTCCGTGTTAAGCATGAGGAGGGTTTCTACATGGTATATATATGCTAGCTCCGGGACTATGAAGTGTTTTGAGTGTGCAGATGTGGGTCACAAGCAGATTGCTTGTCCACATAGACAGCACTCAGCGGGGTCTGGTGCGGCTGATGTGTGTGACAACGGGGAGGAGGGCAGCGGGCCGATGTGGCTGACGGCGGTGAGCAGCGGGCCGATGTGGCTGACGGCGGTGAGCAGCGGGCCGATGTGGCTGACGGCGGTGAGCAGCAGGCCGCTGCGGCCGATGTGGCTGACGGCGGTGAGCAGCGGGCCGATGTGGCTGACGGTGGTGAGCAGCGGGCTGATGTGGCTGACGGTGGTGAGCAGCGGGCTGATGTGGCTGACGGCGGTGAGCAGCGGGCCGATGTGGCTGACGGCGGTGAGCAGCGGGCCGATGTGGCTGACAGCGGTGAGCAGCGGGCCGATGTGGCTGACGGCGGTGAGCAGCGGGCCGCTGCAGCCGATGTGGCTGACGGTGGTGAGCAGCGGGCCGCTGCAGCCGATGTGGCTGACGGCGGTGAGCAGCGGGCCGCTGCACCCGATGTGGCTGATGTTGGCGAGCATCGGACCGCTGCGGCTGACAGTGGGGAGGGAGGCAGCGGGAGGCCGCTCCCCCTGTGCAGAGTGAGGCTGGTGGCTCCATGGTCGGGGCCGCTGGTGCGTGCGGCTCTGTCTCTACGGATAATTTAGCGGGGGGTGGAGGCTGACCCTGTGGTCAGGACAGTGCAGAGGGAAGATGATATGGGGAGGTCGGAGCAGGTTTCAGTACAGGGGGCAGAGGAGCTGCAGGTTGAAATGAGCAGTGGGGCAGGTGGCGAAGCCTGCTGGGTGGTGTGACAATGTGACTGGTATGGAGTGTGAAGCTGAATCTGATCATGTGTCTGTAGCGGACAGTGACTCTCAGAGTCACTGGTAATGTTTTTGTCCAGGGAGAGGGAGATGTTCAGGAATTGGAAGAAAGCCTGGCCTTGTATGAAAAGGCTTCTTCAGCCAAAGTCAACTGGGGGGAAAGTGAGGCTTGTTTGGTGGGTCAATGGTACTTGAGGAGTGCTCCTAGTCTTCCTGGGAATCTTAGGTGGGGGGTAAGAACTATTAAAATTCTAGGAGTATATCTGGGAAGTGAGGACTTTCAGAGGCAGAACTGGGAGGGAGTGTTGGGGAAGGTGAAAGCCAGGTTGTCTAAATGGAATTGGATGCTACCCCAGCTGTCCTACGGGGGAAGAGCTCTGATTGTTAATAGCCTGGTCGCCTCGTCTCTCTGGCACAGACTCGCTGTTTTGGTGCCAACGCCAGGCCTTGCAGAAGAGATGCAGAAGCTCCTGGTTAAGTTTTTCTGGTCTGGTCAGCACTGGCTGAGGGCATCAGCCCTCTATCTCCCTGTGGCAGAGGGAGGACAAGGACTTGTAGATATTCGGTCCAGGACTGCGACCTTCAGACTACAGACGGTGCAGAGGCTGCTGTATGGCTGCGGTCACTGCTGGTTGGCTCCTGCTCGGCTGCTTCTTCAGAAAGCTGGTCAGCTTGGGTTGGATAAGCAGATTTTTTTTTACTGAGATCAACAGAAGCTGACCTAGTTGGACTCACACCTTTTTACACTTCGGTGGTTTAAGCCTGGCAGATGCTGAAGGTCACACGAACTCCAGACCCTAGACCAGGAATGTGGCTTTGTGAGGAGCCGCTGTTTCATAGACGACTTCCTTATGAATACCACCTTCTCCTCTGCAATGGTGCGGGCTGCATTTGTTGAGGCTGGCATTACCAAACTGGGCCATCTTACAAGAACATCCGTGGAAACACTTGGTGGCATCATCAACATCAGGTCCTCCAGAGTGCTGAGCAGAGTTGTGGAGGACGTCTTGGAGTCCCTGCCTGGGCCACTGCGGGCGTTTGCCGAAAATCTTGCTCGGCTGACCAATGGGATGATGACAATGAGTATGTTTTTCCCTCCCTGATGGTCAGTCCTGCATTGGGGGCATGGCGAGGGGGGAGTGGACTGCTTTTCTCCCCTGAGTACACCAGTGCTGGGTAGTTTCAGCTCTTGTGGGAAGAAGCAGCTTTACTACAGCTGTGTGAAGGTACTCAACCTTCGCTTTCTGGCTGAAGTCAGGGAGTCGAGGTGGACTGAGGTTTTTGCTTCAGACTGTACCGCTAAGGGCAGGTGGAGGGTCCAGTATAAGCCTCCTGTTGAGAAACTGATGGCTGACCTCCAGTGGAGGATTATACATGGAGCAATAGCTACGAGGAAGCCGTTTCTCACCATCAATACACACAGAGGTCTCTATGTATGCAACCGCTTGCGATATGGGGTCGCTAGCACACCCGCTATTTCCCAGCGCACTATGGATGAAGTATTACAAGGGCTTGATGGCGTGTTATGCTACTTAGACGGTATGTTGATAACAGGAACAGATACCACCGCACATCTGCGCAATCTTAAACAAGTGTTACAGAGACTGGAAGAACATGGGCTGAGGCTTAACAAGGAGTAATGCGCCTTCTTTCAGAAGAGTGTGGCCTACCTCGGGCATGTCATTGATGCCGAGGGTGTGCGCCCAATTAAAGAGAAAACTGAGGCTATTGACAAAGCTCCTGTGCCGAAATATGTGACGGAATTGAGGTCGTACTTAGCCATGCTCAATTACTATGGCAAATTATACCAAACCTGTCCAGCGAGATTAAGCCTATGACTGAGCTCCTACATTGAGATAAAGAGGGGTTGGACAAGAACATGTCAAGAGGCGTTTGAGCATACTAAAGCACAGCTTGTAGCCGCGCCAGTGCTTACACATTATGATCCTAAACTGCCTGTAATTTTGGCATGTGATGCTTCGCCTTACGCCATAGGTGCCGTGATCTACATCGGTTTCCAGACAACAGTGAGAAACTTATAGCCTACCTGTCTAGGACACTCACTAAAACAGAAGTCAACTATTCTCAGGTAGAGAAAGAAGCACTTAGTATCATCTTTGGGGTGACCAAGTTTAATGACTATCTGTATGGACGAAAGTTTACTCTGCTTACAGACCACAAACCACTGCTAAAGATACTAGGGCCCAAGACTGGAGTGCCTACATTAGCAGCAGCTAGGCTGCAGAGGTGGTCATTAATTTTAGCAGCATACCAGTATGACATACGTTACAAGCCACCCTTACAACATGCACATGCGGATGCATTATCGTGGTTACAACTACAGACTCAAGAGGCAGACTCAGATTGTAGTTCTGTGTTTAGGGTCTCATTCTTGGATAAAGTGCCAGTGTCCTCACAAGAGATTGCACAACAGACAAAGACCGATGCAGTACTACAGAGAGTGGAGCACTTCACACTGAATGGTTGGCCAAAGCATTTGAATGAAGATGACTTAAGGCCATACTTCATAAGAACTGACTGTTGAATCTGACCGTGTGATGTGGGGGTTCTGGGTAATCATACCAGAGGTGTTAAGACCACAGATGTTACGTGAATTGCATGAAAATCACCAGCCTTGATTCTGACATAGAGTCACTGGTAAACAGTTGCCAGACATGCCAGTTAAACAGACACCAACCTGCCACAGCTCCTGTTCACAACTGGAGCTGGCCTAACCGTCCTTGGCAGAGGATACACATAGATTATGCTCAGAAGGGAAAGTTCAACTTCCTAGTGGTCACTGATAGCTATTCACGTTGGCCAGAAGTAGCTTTGATGAGTAGCACTACATCTGAAAAGACCATAGAAGTTTTGAGGGGATATTTTGCCACTTGGGGTCTTCCAGACGAACTTGTGTCTGATAATGGACCACAACTTGTATCTGCTGAGTTTGAAACATTCCTGAAAAACAATGGGGTGAAACACATTAAGAGTTCTCCTTACCACCCAGCTTCTAATGGGGCTGCAGAGCGTTTGGTGCAGAAGCTGAAAACAGCTCCTGGAAAGGGAAAGAGTAGCAATATGACGTTGCAGCACTGCATACACAATTTCCTGTTCTGTTATAGGAGGACACCACAGTCTACTACAGGGAAAACACCTGCAGACTTGTTTCTCAGACGTCAGTTCAAAACCAGGTTGTCTCTCACCAAACCTAATTTCGCAGAGTCCATGCAACAGAGACAGGACAGCCAACAGTCCAAGCCAGCAGATAAGTTGGCACAAGTCAGACACTTCCTACCAAAACAGAAGGTGTTGGTTGGAAACCACAGGGGAGGGGAAGGTGTTAAATGGGTGCCTGGGTGCCTTGTAAAGGCACTTGGTCCTGCCACATATCTTGTGAAAGTGTATGGAAAGGTGTACAAGAGACATGTCAATCAAATGATCAATACTGAGATTGAGACCTGTAATGTGTCAGATGGATCTGATGATGATCTGAGGGTTGTTCCACATGTACCACATGCATGTGGAGCAACGCCTGTAGACGCTCCAGAATCCACTGAGAGGGTTCTGCAGCAAGGACCCAGTGATGCTGCTCCCTCCTCAGTTGCAGAGGGTGTCCAGCAGAGGCCGCGGCGGCAGGTGAAGCCGCCTGATAGGTTAAATCTGGGAGAACCCAGTTGTTGTTATAACAATGTCATGTTGGAAAGATGTAAAAACATAAATAAATGAAATGTTGTTGTACTGTAAATGTACTGGCTTCAGGTTTCAGGGGAGGAGTGTAGTGTATGGAGATACACACAAAAGCAAATGTTTTTATTTGCAGTAATGTGTATTTTATGTTTGACCTCTGACCCTCGATGTCTACTGGTTGTGTATGTTGTATAAATGTAGGCGCGCCACTCTGGTGTGCGCCCTTGGAAGATAGCAAATAAAAGAGGAAGACCAAGATACACCTTGATCGTTGTATAATGCAGTTACCCTGTAGATACACGACACTCCCTCTCCCCCTCCTCCTCTCTTTCTGCTCCTCCTCTCCCCTCCTCCTCTCCCTCGCTCTCTCTCTCTCTCTTTCACACACACCAGACGTAAGATTTGCCACAGGTATTCAAACCCGTTCACACAACGTGCCCTGATCCAACGCGTGTTAGCTCCTTCATCACGTATACACACATCCAGAAGTGCGCGTGCTTCCTGGAAGTAAGCGGTGTGTAAACACGCGGCCATCAGCTCCACTCCGGCGAAATGACCCGGAGCCCTGCAGCCAAGTCAAACATCCCCTGGATCCCAGCCTGGGAAGTGAACTAATAGCCGAGCCCATGACATATCCCGCCAGACATGAAAGGCCTCATAGAGCGGTCGTGCGGGGCCGGGGGCCCGGAGGCCCGGAGGCAGGGTGGCACCTCGCCCGCGCGGATGTGGGAGGATGGTGTGATGTCGGCGGGGGCCCGGTGCACCGTGCCAGGCGGGGTGGCGAAGCGCGGAATGGCACAAGGACCGATCACAGCGCAGGTGCACCTTCAGACGGCGTCTGGCAGCTTGGCAGAAACAACAGGGGCTTTTAAAAGACGCCCCACTTCAACCAAGGGTGTGTGTGTGTGTGCGTGTGTGTGTGTGCGTGTGCGTGTGCGTGTGTGTGTGTGTGTGCGTGTGTGTGTGTGTGTGTGTGTGTGTGTGTGTGTGTGTGTGTTCTTGTGCAGCCGTATTTGTGAG
>JAJHIY020001171.1:210000-230000 GCA_022114975.2 Lampris megalopsis
TGTTCCACATCTGTCTCTTCTCAGTAAACATGTTATTATTTATTATTCCGCTGCTGTCTCTTCTCAGAAAACGTGATTATTTATTATTCCACATCTGTCTCTTCTCATGTTACTATTTATTATTCCGCTTCTGTCTCTTCTCAGAAAGCATGTTATTATTTATTATTCCACATCTGTCTCTTCTCAGTAAACATGTTATTATTTATTATTCCACATCTGTCTCTTCTCAGTAAACATGTTATTATTTATTATTCCGCTGCTGTCTCTTCTCAGAAAACGTGATTATTTATTATTCCACATCTGTCTCTTCTCATGTTATTATTTATTATTCCGCTTCTGTCTCTTCTCAGAAAGCATGTTATTATTTATTATTCCACATCTGTCTCTTCTCAGTAAACATGTTATTATTTATTATTCCACATCTGTCTCTTCTCAGTAAACATGTTATTATTATTATTCCGCTTGTCTCTTCTCAGAAAGTATGTTATTATTTATTATTCCACATCTGTCTCTTCTCAGAAAACGTGATTATTTGTTATTCCACATCTGTCTCTTCTCAGAAAGCGTGTTATTATTTATTATTCCACATCTGTCTCTTCTCAGAAAGCATGTTATTATTTATTATTCCACATCTGTCTCTTCTCAGAAAGCATGTTATTATTTATTATTCCACATCTGTCTCTTCTCAGAAAGCATGTTATTATTTATTATTCCACATCTGTCTCTTCTCAGAAAACGTGATTATTTGTTATTCCACATCTGTCTCTTCTCAGAAAGCATGTTATTATTTGTTATTCCACATATGTCTCTTCTCATAAAGCATGTTATTATGTATCATATCACATCATCACTGTAGACTCACAGCTGTGAACTTTGTGATATGTGCGTTGTGTATCAGCACCTGCAGAGTCAGGCCTGCTAAATACCTGCAGCGTTCAGATCAAATATAAGTTATTCCATGATGACGTGGAGAAATAAATATCTGCCATGTGAAGTATGAAATGATGATGAAGATGGGATAATCTCTTTCCCACACCAGACGTGTAACGTTTCTGAACAAACGACACCAGAGAGTCTTCACGTTGCTCTCGTTCCTCTGGACTCATTCAATCTTTTTCATTCCGGCGCTTTCTGCTTTTGGCGTCTCCGCGGCCCACAGCGACCCCTGCTGGTGGATGTGCAACATGTGACCTTTTCCATCATGAACCAGACAGAAGACTCGATAATGTTAATAAGCATTTGTACAAAGAAAAAAAAATATATAGACTGAGCAATAGAGTGAAGTGTTTCTATGTGAAATGGGCAAACACCCTGCTGGTTTAATGTGTATTCTCACAATTCTTCAATAAATTTCATTAAGTTATATAAATTATCCCTGCGACCCTGAGAGCAGGATAAGTGGTTCAGATAATGGATGGATGGATATAAACAAAGACATAATTAATTATATAACCAATTAGTAAATTATTAAATAAGTAAATATTAATAGATAAATACAAATTAATAACTATCAAATAATAAATGATAAATCATAGCTATTAAATTAATAAATAATATTGATAAGTTAATAAGTGATATAAATTTGAATAAACTAAATATTTTTTTCCATCAATTCTTCATGAAATTTATAATTCCATTATAATTGTGTCCTCCTCTGTCAATGCTGTGTTGTGTAAACTTTGTAAACGCAACATCCATTGCATGTTGTGCGTCTTGGGAGAGAGCTCCTCCTCTGGTGCTCTCCCTGAGGGTTCCTCCTGTTGTTTCTCCTGTTAAAGGTTTCAGGGCAGTGTTTCTCCACCCTGTCCTCAAGGACCCCCTACCCTGCATATTCTCTTGGCAACCCTGAATAGGTACCTGTTTGTAGTTATTCAACCAATAAGCAATGAATTGTGTCAGACGTTGCACACCTTGCATAATTAAGTGCTGCGAGATGATTGGTCGAGTAAGTGCAAGCAGGGCTACCTATGCAGGGTTACCATGAACATCTGCAGGATAGGGGGTCCTTGAGGACTGGGTTGGGAAACCCTGCTTTAGGGAGTTGTTCCTTATCTGATGTGAGTGTTACAGGACAGGATGTTGTGTTGCTGTGAAGCCCCCTGAGGCACATGTGTAATTTGTGATATTGGCCAATACAAGTGACACGGACTTGACTTGACTTGACTTGAGCCTGTAGCCTGCGTCTGTTTCCACCACCGCGGTGCGTTTTCCTTTTGCCACTGCGGAACAGAAACAAGCCCGTTACTATCTCGTTTCCCTCAGCGCACGTGCTCTCATCTTAACTCGACCTCGTTTCCAGGAAAGGCAGGCGTGCGAGAGAAAACGTGACGAGACGGTGAGCAGTGAGGAGTAATGAGGAGTCATGAGGAGTCATCCGTCCGTGTTACGCACGGACGGATGACAAGACAGCGGATTATGGTTCCGATTATATTCTTAAAAAGATCATCTGAGATTAGCGCCACGTTATACTCTGAACAAACCTGAACCTGTAATCACGTAACAGGAAATCCCACCGAGATGATCCAGATCACCATGAAGCTGTGAGACACCACACCCAGAAGAGACCGTGATCACTAGTAGAAGAAGAGGAGGGATGAAGATTATGATGATCACTAGTAGAAGAAGAGGAGGGGGAGGGGGATGAAGATTATGATGATCACTAGTAGAAGAAGGACAGGGTGAGGAAGATTATGATGATCACTGGTAGAAGAAGAGGAGGGGGGATGAAGATTATGATGATAACTTGCAGAAGAAGGAGAGGGTGATGAAGATTATGATGATCACTAGCAGAAGAAGAAGAGGGTGAAGAAGATTATGATGACCACTAGCAGAAGAAGGACAGGGTGATGAAGATTCTGATGATAACTAGCAGAAGAAGGACAGGGTGAGGAAGATAATGATGATAACTAGCAGAAGAAGAAAAGGTGATGAAGATTATGATGATAACTAGCAGAAGAAGAGGGTGAGGAAGATTATGATGATCACTAGCAGAAGAAGAAGAAGGGGATGAAGATTATGATGATCACTAGCAGAAGAAGAAGAGGGTGAGGAAGATTATGATGACCACTAGCAGAAGAAGGACAGGGTGATGAAGATTCTGATGATAACTAGCAGAAGAAGAGGGTGAGGAAGATTATGATGATCACTAGCAGAAGAAGAAGAGGGTGAGGAAGATTATGATGATAACTAGCAGAAGAAGAAGAGGGTGAGGAAGATTATAATGATAACTAGCAGAAGAAGAAAAGGTATGAAGATTATGATGATCACTAGCAGAAGAAGAAGAGGGTGATGAAGGTTATGATGATAACTAGCAGAAGAAGGACGGTGAGGAAGATTATGATGATCACTAGCAGAAGAAGGACAGGGTGAGGAAGATTATGATGATCATTAGCAGAAGAAGAAGAGGGTGATGAAGATTATGATGATAACTAGCAGAAGAAGGACAGGGTGAGGAAGATTATGATGATCACTAGCAGAAGAAGAAGAGGGTGATGAAGATTATGATGATAACTAGCAGAAGAAGAAGAGGGTGATGAAGATCATGATGATAACTAGCAGAAGAAGGACAGGGTGAGGAAGATTATGATGATCACTAGCAGAAGAAGGACAGGGTGATGAAGATTATGATAACTAGCAGAAGAAGGACAGGGTGAGGAAGATTATGATGATAACTAGCAGAAGAAGAAGAGGGTGATGAAGATTATGATGATCACTAGCAGAAGAAGGACAGGGTGAGGAAGATTATGATGATCACTAGCAGAAGAAGGACAGGGTGAGGAAGATTATGATGATCACTAGCAGAAGAAGAAGAGGGTGATGAAGATTATGATGATAACTAGCAGAAGAAGAAGAGGGTGATGAAGATTATGATGATAACTAGCAGAAGAAGGAGATGGTGATTAAGGTTGATGAAGATTGTGAAGATAACTAGTAGAAGGAGAGGGTGGTGAAGATTATGATGATAACTAGTCGAAGAAGAAGAGGGTGATGAAGAGTATGATGCTAACTAGTAGAAGAAGAGGAGGGGGATGAATATTATGATAATGACGAGTAGAAAGAGAACAGGGTGATGGTGTTTACGGTGATAACTAGTAGAAGAGGGTGATGAAGATTACGATGATAGGTAGAAGAAGAAGAAGAAGAAGAAGAGGGTGATGATAACGATGAAGCAGAAGAAAGAGAAATATACTTGTTTGGCACCTTTTTAAACCAACCGTTTCCCCGGGTTCACCCATCAAACAACAGATTGGCAGAAGAAGAAACGTGGCGCGGTCAGAGTGACTCAGCATGACGCGTGGTGTTTGGTTTCCTGGTCTCTCCCCTCTCGGAAAGCTCTCTTCTTCTGCAGCTTCTTCCCGCCCTCAAACCCACTGCTCACATGTGTGTCTGGTGTTGATGACTGTGATACATCTCTGTTGTTATCGATCATCTCTGTTATTATCGATCATCTCTGTTGTTACTGGTGCTGGTTATCATGGTACTGATGCTGGTTATCATGGTACTGATACTGGTTATCATGGTACTGATGCTGGTTATCATGGTACTGATACGGGTTAGTATGTTACTGATACTGGTTATCATAGTACTGATACAGGTTATCATGGTACTGATGCTGGTTATCATGGTACTGATACAGGTTATCATGGTACTGATGCTGGTTATCATGGTACTGATACTGGTTATCATGGTACTGATACGGGTTATTATGTTACTGATACTGGTTATCATGGTACTGATACAGGTTATCATGGTACTGATGCTGGTTATCATGGTACTGATACTGGTTATCATGGTACTGATGCTGGTTATTATGTTACTGATACAGGTTATCATGGTACAGATACTGGTTATCATGGTACTGATACATGTTATTATGTTACTGATACAGGTTATAATGGTACTGATACTGGTTATCATGGTACTGATGCTGGTTATCGTGGTACTGATACTGGCTAATGTTCCCATGTCGGGTGAGTGAAGACGGTTTTTACTCCTCATGTTTCCATAAAATGACCTGTAATCAGCAGTGCTCTTCTCCAGCAGACCCAAAGAGGACCCGCAAAAATAACAAAAGGGTTCTGCAATATGTTCCAATCACAGCCTGAAATAACTCAAGCCACTATGGCCGATTGGGTTTGTTCGCGGCCTATTAACACCATACGCTCATTAAAACCTTCACAACGCCTCCGCCAGCCAGCTTTCCAAAGCCACTCCGTCCTGACGGTCATCTGGCCTCCATTGTTGAGGCCTTAATCCTCACAGCCAGGTCCGAGTCCACCGGCCGGGGAACCCCAGCACAGTTAATCAATGGTATTAAATCAGCCCAGGGCAATTAAAAGACATGGAAAATGGTTAATTAATTGACCTTGCCCGTCATTAAACAATTCATGAAATCAATGAAGGATCAATGGTCACCGGTGACCTCTGCAGGGGGAGCAGATGGGCTGCGGACACGTATCCCAAACCCTAGCTGATCACGCTTTACTACCTCCTCCAACAGATGGAAAGATATCTCCACCCTCCTTCCACCCCCCACCCGAAGCCTCCCTCTCTCACTGCAGTGGGATGATGAAGCTGATCTCAGACCTGCTCACCTGACAGACAGACAGACAGACAGATAGATAGATAGATAGATAGATAGATAGATAGATAGATAGATAGATAGATAGATAGATAGATAGATAGATAGACAGACAGACAGACAGACAGACAGACACACAGATAGATAGACAGACAGACAGACAGACAGACAGACAGACAGACAGACAGACAGATAGATAGATAGACAGACAGACAGACAGACAGACAGACAGACAGACAGACAGACAGACAGACAGATAGATAGACAGACAAACAGATAGACAGACAGACAGACAGACAGATAGACAGACAGATAGACAGACAGACATAGATAGATAGATAGATAGATAGATAGATAGATAGATAGATAGATAGATAGATAGATAGATAGATAGATAGACAGACAGACAGACAGACAGACAGACAGGCAGGCAGGCAGGCAGGCAGACAGACAGACAGACAGACAGACAGACAGACAGACAGACAGACAGACAGACAGACAGACAGATAGATAGATAGACAGACAGACAGACAGACAGACAGACAGACAGATAGATAGATAGATAGATAGATAGATAGATAGATAGACAGACAAACAGACAGATAGACAGACAGACAGACAGACAGACAGACAGACAGACAGATAGATAGATAGATAGATAGATAGATAGATAGATAGATAGATAGATAGATAGATAGATAGATAGATAGATAGATAGACAGACAGATAGACAAACAGATAGACAAACAGACATAGATAGATAGACAGACAGACAGACAGACAGACAGACAGACAGACAGATAGACAGATAGATAGATAGATAGATAGATAGATAGATAGATAGATAGATAGATAGATAGATAGATAGATAGATAGATAGATAGATAGATAGACAGATAAACAGATAGATAGACAGACAGACATACAGATAGATAGATAGACAGACAGACAGACAGACAGACAGACAGACAGACAGACAGACAGATAGATAGATAGATAGACAGACAGACAGACAGACAGACAGACAGACAGACAGACAGACAGATAGATAGATAGATAGATAGATAGATAGATAGATAGATAGATAGATAGATAGATAGATAGATAGATAGATAGATAGATAGATAGATAGATAGATAAATATCTATACATTTAAACAAGTAAATAGTAGATACAACAATTACAAAATATGATATGAAACAGTATACACAGTAAAAGTAGAGCTATGAGCTTTGCTGATAAAGATGTGAGTGCTGATCCTGGTGAGAGTCGTTAATATGCAGGGTGTACTGTAATACAGGTGTGCATAACTTTAACTTTTTTATAAGGATTTTGATATTATAATAATTATATACTTTTAATAATATAATAACACAATTCTTACAATGATATTTGATAATATTTAACTGTTTTGTACATTGGCTGTGTGGCATGTCTGCTTTTTTATTTATATTGTTTTCTATAGTATCTTTATGATCTTCTTCTACGTCATTTGAATATCCTGTATATATTTGCTTGGTTGTTTGCTCTTGTACATGAACTGTTGCGTGTTTATTTTTATTTACTTATTTTGTACTATGTTATTATCCTAGCATGCTTAACAACAGCGGGCAGAGGCAGAGGCGATGGAAACCAGCCTGCTAGCTAACTCGAGTACATCCACATTTGGTTCAAATGCTGATTAATGTACATTGTACCCTCCCAAATAAACCTTTACATTGAAAATAAAATGGGCCATAATGAGTCCAGCTACTACTGTGAGGCATGAAATATGAGGTATATAGTATGTAGCACGGTATATTTAGTATTTAATATGAAGTGTGTAGTATGTACTATGCAGCTTGTAGCATGGAGCATGAAGTATGTCGTGTGTATTAGTACACAGAAGTACAAGATGGCGCTGATGTTACTGGACGGTGACGCTGCACTGGTTCTGGTGCGGGCTGCAGCACGTGTGAAATGCTACACCGCAGGCTGTTGAGGAGCACGTGGGCCGAAAGTCACATCGCACGTTATCAACGTGGATAATGACGTCACGCGTTTCCCAGATTCTTACAAATACCCCGCGCATCAACCCGGTATACACAGTCCTGCACGGGGTGTTGCTGCGCTCAGCTGGCGCAGGAATGACGCAAGAAATACAGGACGGTCCCAGTCAGTGTCCTTAACCCACACACCCCCTCTCTCTCTCACTCTCTCACTCTCTCTCTCACTCTCTCTCACCCTCGCTCCCTCACCCCCTCTCTCACTCTCTCTCTCACTGTCTCTCTCACTCTCTCTCTCTCGCTCTCTCTCACACTCACACTCTCTCACTCACTCACTCTCTCTCTCACTCTCTCTCGCCCAATCTCACTCTCTCTCATTCTCTCGCTCTCTCCCTCTCTCTCCCTCTCTCTCTCACTCTCTCCCCCTCTCTCTCACTCTCTCTCTCTCTCTCTCTCTCTCTCTCTCGCCCTTTCTCACTGTCTCTCTCCTCTCTCTCTCTCTCTCTCTCTCTCGCTCTTTCTCTCTCTCTCTCTCTCTCTCTCTCACTCTCTCTCTCTCTCTCTCTCTCTCTCTCTCTCTCTCTCTCTCTCTCTCTCTCTCTCCTGCATCTTATCCCTTTAGGAGATTAGTTAAATGCGCGTGCGTAAGTGTGTGTGTGCGCGCGCGCGGTGTATCGAATGTGTGTGTGTGTGTGTGTGGGGGGGGTGTCACTCCTGACCCCTATAGAGACAGACTTTATCAGGACAAAGGAACTGGCCTTTCTGGTGCTCCCATCACCCCCTCTTTCTCCCCCTCCTCCTCCCACCCTCGACTTCTGCTCACTTAAACTCTCTTTGTGACCTCAGACTCCTCCCCCATCACACACACACACACACACACACACACACACACACACACACACACACACACACACACACACACACTAACACTAACCAACCTTTCTTAGATGCACCCCTCCCCCATCCTCCTCCTCCTCCTCCTCCTCCATCTCTGCTGACTGTTATGAGCTCCCGTTGATGTAGGGGTCTACGTGACCCAGTACACACTGGACAGGGAAATTCGGTACATTCAGTTGCTCTTGGATGTTGAAATCAATTTCGAATCTTTAAACCAGGGGGAAGCTACCATGACTGATGCTGGTTTGCAGGGCTGTATGTTGCCATGGCAACGTTTTAACTGCGGTCCAGACGCATAAGAAGCTACCGTGACTGATGCTGGTTTGCAGGGCTGTATGTTGCCATGGCAACGTTTTAACTGAGGTCCAGACGCATAAGAAGCTACCGTAACTGATGCTGGTTTGCAGGGCTGTATGTTGCCATGGCAACGTTCTAACTGAGGTCCAGAAGCATAAGAAGCTACCATGACTGATACTGGTGTGCAGGGCTGTATGTTGCCATGGCAACGTTTTAACTAAGGTCCAGACGCATAAGAAGCTACCATGACTGATGCTGGTGTGCAGGGCAGTATGTTGCCATGGCAACGTTCTAACTGAGGTCGATAAGCATAAGAAGCTACCATGACTGATGTTGGTGTGCAGGGCTGTATGTTGCCATGGCAACGTTTTAACTGAGGTCCAGATGCATAAGAAGCTACCATGACTGATGCTGGTGTGCAGGGTTGTATGTTGCCATGGCAACGTTCTAACTGAGGTCGAGAAGCATAAGAAGCTACTATGACTGATGCTGGTGTGCAGGGCTGTATGTTGCCATGGCAACGTTTTAACTGCGGTCCAGAAGCATAAGTAGAGCCGGTTTACATTTGTACCCTTTTTCCCAGGACTTGTAATTTGCTGCATTCTGGTGAATTTTTAATGCATGTGAATCACAACGTAACCTACGAACAGTAAACTGACTTTTAGGACAAATAGATTAAAACGTTCTGGAAAATAGTTTATCTTGATTTTAAAATTTTCTAAAATAAAATTTTTAAAAAGCAACTAAAATAAATGATTAAAATTCTAAATAAATAAATAAAACAAATTTCTATAAAAAATAAGTAAAAGTTCAAGAAAACACCAGGGGATAAAAGGGGGAAAAATAATTGAAAAATCCGAATTGTGCAGATAAAAATGTGGTATGGTCTTTCTTGGAGGAACTAGCTTCATGCTAATAATGCTAGCGTTAGCTTTGGCTCGTGTGTAGCCTCGTGCTAGCTGTGGGCAACACGCCAGTTTTAATGAGAAGAGCTGCTGTAGGCCTCGTGCTCTGCTACCCTCCAGATCAGCACTTCCATGAAGACAGCAGCGCTGTAAACGTGTGATGAAGAAGGGTCCAGACGTGGCCTCACGGTGACTTACTCATCAAGCCTGTTCCAGCTCCGCAGCCTTCATCACAACAACGCGACACCACCCTCCTCCATCCGACGAGGAAGAAGACGCCTGGGTGTGAAGAGGAGGGACACACTTAAACAAAAAAATAAAAAAACAAAAATAAAAAAACTAAAGTATGTAACAAAACTCGCAAACAATACAGTACATACAGTAGTAACAATACAGTACATATAGTAGTAACAATACAGTATAATACAGTACATAAAGTAGTAACAATACATTATATACATTAGTAACAATACAGTACATGCAGTAGTAACAATACAGTATATACAGTAGTAACACTACAGTACATGCAGTAGTAACAATACAGTATATACAGTAGTAACAATACAGTACATGCAGTAGTTACAATACAGTATAATACAGTATATGCAGTAGTAACAATACAGTACATGCAGTAGTAACAATACAGTACATGCAGTAGTAACAATACAGTATATACAGTAGTAACAATACAGTACATGCAGTAGTAACAATACAGTACATGCAGTAGTAACAATACAGTATATACAGTAGTAACAATACAGTACATGCAGTAGTAACAGTACAGTACATACAGTAGTAACAATACAGTATATACAGTAGTAACAATACAGTACATGCAGTAGTAACAATACAGTATATACAGTAGTAACAATACAGTACATGCAGTAGTAACAGTACAGTACATACAGTAGTAACAATACAGTATATACAGTAGTAACAATACAGTATATGCAGTAGTAACAATACAGTACATGCAGTAGTAACAATACAGTATATACAGTAGTAACACTACAGTACATGCAGTAGTAACAATACAGTATATACAGTAGTAACAATACAGTACATGCAGTAGTAACAATACAGTATATGCAGTAGTAACAATACAGTACATGCAGTAGTAACACTACAGTATATACAGTAGTAACAATACAGTACATACAGTAGTAACACTACAGTACATGCAGTAGTAACAATACAGTATATACAGTAGTAACAATACAGTAAATACAGTAGTAACAATACAGTACATGCAGTAGTAACAATACAGTACATGCAGTAGTAACAGTACAGTACATGCAGTAGTAACAATACAGTAAATACAGTAGTAACAATACAGTATATACAGTAGTAACAATACAGTACATGCAGTAGTAACAATACAGTACATGCATTAGTAACAGTACAGTACATGCAGTAGTAACAATACAGTACATGCAGTAGTAACAGTACAGTACATGCAGTAGTAACAATACAGTATATACAGTAGTAACACTACAGTATATACAGTAGTCCTCAAACAGAATATAACCAAAGATGAATTCTCCACATTATATTTGTTAAACATTTGTTTTACTACATATCTTATAGTCATGCATAACTGTGTGTGTGTGTGTGCGTGTGTGCGTGCGTGTGTGTGTGTGTGTGTGTGTGTGTGATTATGAAATCCAGAGTGGTCAGGGATCCCCCTTGTGGTGATGATGATGATGATGATGTCATCGCTACTCACCCTGCTGCCCCCTCCTCCTCTCTTACCCCCAGCCAGCTGTCATCCCCGCTGCTCTCAGCTGACGGAGGAGGTGGTGGTGGGGGGGGGGGCGAGACAGCTGAGTAGATGCAGATGCCCCTCCTGGGCTCTTGGAGGCCAGGCTCTTTCCCAGCCACCCAGCAGCCGCTCGGCCTCCCAGCCACCAGCTGTCCCACTCCCACAACCACAGCCCAGAGACCGGCCCGCCGGAGGCTGCTTGGCTGGTGGGGGGAGGATGAGGATCGGGCGGGGGTTGTAGTGGGGGAGCAGTGCAGTCTCAGTCAGTGCCCCAGCTGACACAAACACACACGCACACACGCACACACACACACACACACACACACACACACACACACACACACACACACACACACACACACACACACACCCTTGTACAGGTCTGTGAGTCTTTAGATTGCATCGAGTCTAAAGTACCCACTTAGTTTTCAGTGTGTAACGACCACGGATGGCTAGACTCGCTAGCCCTTGGCTAACGGGTCGGACCCTTAGTCGACTGGTTGACGTAGCCGCCCGTGGGGCGAGAGACCCGGATTCTTGATTAAATAAAATTGTGCTACCGCGTTTAAATTCACGGGGATTAATAAAGTATCTCAAAATCCAAATCAAAAAAGTGCAGGAAATTTGGCTTGGTCCCTGACCATTTTGTCTTATGAATATGGAATTTTCTAATTATAATAACTACTTGTATGATATACAGCACGTTGTTTCCAATCTTATCTTTCCAATCAATCAATCAAACATATCTCTTTCAATGTTCATCTTAATTCCCCTTTTAGAAAGTTCTGGATTTACTTTAAAGCCTCATTTATGCTCAACGTTAAATACGTATACGGGCGGAACCTTCCGTCCGTACTCTGCGTCCATTTCCTCCGTATTTCTGCACGTTTTCTGGGAGCTTGCGGATCCGTACAAACGGAGCAGTACCACCGGAAATACCACAGGAAACGTGGGGGCAGTGTTGCGCAGTGTAGTTAATAGCTCACGCGCGACCAGCCAGCAACTCAACGAAGAAGACGAAGAAATGGCGGAAGTTTTTGAGGAAAGGCTGAGCGAGTTAATAATAATAATAATAATAATAATAATAATAATAATAATAATAATAATAATAATAAATCAATCTTATATAGCGCTTTTCTAGTACTTCAAGTCGCTTTACAATAAATGTATTGTAAAGCGACTTAGTACGTAGTTACAAACATATTTCTGACGTTACCTCGCCTGGGCACAGAGACAAACAACTGCTAAAGAACAGTTGGGGGAGACTGGACGGAAGTGGGAGTTAGTTGGACGGCAGTGAGGGAGAAGTGGGAGTGAGTTGGACGGCAGTGAAGGAGAAGTGGACGGAAGTGGGAGTGAGTTGGACGGCAGTGAAGGAGAAGTGGACGGAAGTGGGAGTGAGTTGGACGGCAGTGAATTAGAAGTGGACGGAAGTGGGAGTGAGTTGGACGGCAGTGAAGAAGAAGTGGACGGAAGTGGGAGTGAGTTGGACGGCAGAGAAGGAGAAGTGGACGGAAGTGGGAGTGAGTTGGACGGCAGTGAAGGAGAAGTGGACGGAAGTGGGAGTGAGTTGGACGGCAGTGAAGGAGAAGTGGAGGTCTGTGCGGGGCCGATTTGTTCGAGCCTACAAGTCTATTAGCAAACGGAGTGGCGATGCTGCTCTGAACTGCCCTCTAGTGGACGTATTGCGTAACAACCATGCCAACGTAAAGCACGGGTGGGAAGTATGTGGGCAGTGACGTTTAGAACATTTGAAACGGACGTACGTACGTAAAGGGAGCGTAAAGGAGCCTTAGCTGCCACTCAACGGAGTTAGAAAGGGACCGCCCACTTTTTCAGCGGCCCGGAACCCGGAAGTCTCCGTTTCTCCGTAGACGTTTCAGAAAATCCCTTTATAAAGAATGTTAACCTTGAACCGATCCAACCCGCAATGACACCGATCGCAGACTTAAAACAACTGATACGCAATAAAAAGTGAATGGAAAAACCGTGAAAAGACGAACGGAGAAGACTGAGTACTTCACCTCTTTTATGCGGGAACGAACTACTCCCCCCATAAAGCATTGCGAGGGTGTCATGGAAACGCTTACCAGCCACTTTCAACGAGAACTTTTAGAATGGCGCAGGTTTCCTATCTAACGCTTTCTTGTGTGTATTTAGTGCAGTGTTTCCCAACCCGGTCCTCAAGGACCCCCTATGCTGCAGATCTTCATTGTAACCCTCCATAGGCAGCCCTGCTTGTACTTACTCGACCAATCATCTCGCAGCACTTAATTATGCAAGGTGTGCAACATCTGACAAAATTCATTGCTGATTGGTTGAATAACTACAAACAGGTACCTATTCAGGGTTGCAAAGAAAATATGCAGGGTAGGGGGTCCTTGAGGACTGGATTGAGAAACACACTGATTTAGTTGTGTCGTTATTTGCCTGCTCGTCTGTAAAGAAGAAAAGAAAAGCGCGTCATGTGTCCTGCAAAATACTGTTGCTGCAAACAGCAGCAACTCTGCAGCAGCCTGTCCAGCAGCCTGTCCAGCAGACACCCCGCAGCTCGTCTCAACCAGACTCCCGTTTTACTCCCTCACTAGTGATAACAATGATGCACTAAACTCATACAGCGCTCTTCTAACACTCAAGGTGGCTTTACAGCAAACGGGGGGAAACAAGACAACAGATAAACATAACACAGCATACAGGGGTGGATGGGAAGGGGGGTAGACATACAGGGGCGGATGGGAAGGGGGGTAGACATACAGGGGTGGATGGGAAGTGGGGGTAGACATACAGGGGCGGATGGGAAGAGGGGCAGACATACAGGGGTGGATGGGAAGGGGGGTAGATATACAGGGGTGGATGGGAAGAGGAGTAGACATACAGAGGTGGATGGGAAGAGGAGTAGACATACAGGGGCGGATGGGAAGAGGAGTAGACATACAGGGGTGGATGGGAAGGGGGGTAGACATACAGGGGTGGATGGGAAGTGGGGGTAGACATACAGGGGCGGATGGGAAGTGGGGGTAGACATACAGGGGTGGATGGGAAGGGGGGTAGACACACAGGGGTGGATGGGAAGAGGGGCAGACATACAGGGGCGGATGGGAAGGGGGGTAGATATACAGGGGTGGATGGGAAGGGGGGTAGACATACAGGGGCGGATAGGAAGAGGGGTAGACATACAGGGGTGGATGGGAAGGGGGGTAGATATACAGGGGTGGATGGGAAGGGGGGTAGACATACAGGGGCGGATAGGAAGAGGGGTAGACATACAGGGGTGGATGGGAAGGGGGGTAGACATACAGGGGCGGATAGGAAGAGGGGTAGACATACAGGGGTGGATGGGAAGGGGGGTAGATATACAGGGGCGGATGGGAAGAGGGGCAAGCATACAGAGGTGGATGGGAAGGGGGGAGACATACAGGGGTGGATGGGAAGAGGGGGAGATATACAGGGGTGGATGGGAAGAGGGGTAGACATACAGGGGTGGATGGGAAGAGGGGCAGATATACAGGGGTGGATGGGAAGAGGGGGCAGACATACAGGGGTGGATGGGAAGAGGAGTAGACATACAGGGGCGGATGGGAAGAGGGGCAGGCATACAGAGGTGGATGGGAAGGGGGCAGACATACAGGGGTGGATGGGAAGAGGGGCAGATATAGAGGGGGGGATGGGAAGAGGGGTAGACATACAGGGGTGGATGGGAAGAGGGGCAGATATACAGGGGTGGATGGGAAGAGGGGGCAGACATACAGGGGTGGATGGGAAGAGGGGCAGATATACAGGGGCGGATGGGGAGGGGGGCTACGAGAGGGAGCAGCGGCAGCCACACACGGCGCCGCCAGCAGTACTCTAACTTTGCTATTGTGAATTTCCACACCGTCATGCTCCTCTACCTCATTACATTTACAAAACGTTACACACTCGTGTAACGTATATAGTATGTCAGCCTGTGCTTATATTTTATCATATTTATACAGTATTCTAGTATATTCTTTATATGTGTAACCGGGTATTTTCTTGCCCGGTGCGGGATTCGATACGAGGTGTACTGCACCACAAGGCGACATCACTGACCGCTCGGCTAACGGGTCTCATTAGTAGTTTACATATGGTTTATTCTATATATACATATTATATTTATAGAGTATGCTAAGGTTTTTATTATATTTGGTTGAGCTGGGTTTTTTTGTTGTTGTTATCTGTTGTGTTTATTTTTCTATTGATATTTACTTCTCTCTTCTAGTGTTGATATGGATGTTTACTGTGTATTTACTGTTCCCATGCAACGCCTGGATCACCTGCTGCTGTGACACGAGAATTTCCCAGTTTGGGAACAATAAAGTACATCTATCTCTCTCTCTCTCTCTCTCTCTCTCTCTCCCTGTCTGTCTGTCTCTTCTCTGTCTCTCTCACTCACTCTCTGTCTATCTGTCTGTCTGTCTGTCTGTCTGTCTGTCTATCTCTCTTTCTCTGTCTGTCTATCTATCTATCTGTCTGTCTGTCTGTCTGTCTGTCTGTCTGTCTGTCTGTCTGTCTGTCCGTCCGTCCGTCCGTCCGTCCATCCATCCATCCATCCATCCAGGGCCGCTACGTTCTGGCTTCCAATTTACGTCGCCATGGTAACAGCAACGTCTCTGATTGGTGGGATTCGCTGTGGAATTGTGGGTAGTGTAGTACTTCATCAGGAATTTAGGCAATAAAACACCATTTCGTACAAAGCCAAGTTGAAATGGGACTGGCTCGTACCAGTTCGCACCGCAGCACAAGGCGAGTCTCCCTGCAGGGTAAACGTCATACATGTGATCATCACGTGCCCCGTGGTGACGATGGACGGCGTTTCTGTTTCCACAACCTGACCTTTCACCTCTATAAGCCGGTCTTATGGTAATGTTTTTATCCTTACAACACAGTATTCATATTTATATCTATATACTATATATATAACTACCTGCACTATAGTACTGTATGGTTTCACTGTTGTATAACTGTCTTTATTGTATTTCAGTACTGCTTAACCTACAGCTTTTACTATATTTATTTCGGCGTGTGTGTGTGTGTGTGTGTGTCCGCTACGGCGCAATAGTGAATTTTCTTTCTCTTAACTATGTGCCGGCCTCCGTTATTGCTCAGTTTTCATAAATTGGCGACTCCATCTAAACAAGGTCCCACCGAGATTTGAACTCGGATCGCTGGATTCAGAGTCCAGAGTGCTAACCATTACACCATGGAACCGCACGGTGTTGCGCATGCCCAGAGAGGACTTGACAGCGGCGCAGACCCTCCCCGCCCCTGCATGTTCCACACCTCCTTCAGCCATCCACTCATGGGTAACTTCACCAGGGAGGGACTCTGATCTGATCCCCCGGGACAGAGAGGAGTCTGGGCAAGGTTGGTTTGAACCAAAACTGAGTTTACAGTAGTTTAGTTTATCTTATTTTATTTTATCTTAGTTTAGTTTATCTTATTTTATTTTATCTTAGTTTAGTTTATCTTAGTTTAGTTTATCTTAGTTTATCTTATCTTAGTTTAGTTTATCTTAGTTTATCTTATTTTATTCTATCTTAGTTTAGTTTATTTTAGTTTAGTTTATCTTATTTTAGTTTATCTTAGTTTAGTTTATCTTAGTTTATCTTATCTTAGTTTAGTTTATCTTAGTTTATCTTATTTTATTCTATCTTAGTTTAGTTTATCTTAGTTTAGTTTATCTTATTTTATTTTATCTTAGTTCAGTTTATCTTATTTTATTTTATCTTAGTTTAGTTTATCTTAGTTTAGTTTATCTTAGTTTAGTTTATCTTATTTTATTTTATCTTAGTTTAGTTTATCTTATCTTAGTTTATTTTATATTAGTTTAGTTTATCTTAGTTTATTTTATCTTAGTTTAGTTTATCTTAGTTTAGTTTATTTTAGTTTAGTTTATCTTATTTTATTTTATTTTATCTTAGTTTAGTTTATCTTAGTTTATCTTATTTTATTTTATCTTATTTTATTCTATCTTATTTTAGTTTATCTTAGTTTAGTTTAGCTTAGTTTCTTTTATCTTAGTTTAGGTCATTTTATTTTATCTTACTTTAGTTTATCTTATCTTACTTTAGTTTATCTTAGTTTATTTTATCTTAGTTTAGTTTATCTTAGTTTAGTTTATTTTAGTTTAGTTTATCTTATTTTATTTTATTTTATCTTATTTTATTCTATCTTATTTTAGTTTATCTTAGTTTAGTTTACCACATTTTATTTTATATTATTTTATTTTATCTTAGTTTAGTTTAGCTTAGTTTCTTTTATCTTAGTTTAGGTCATTTTATTTTATCTTACTTTAGTTTATCTTATTTTATTTTATCTTAGTTTAGTTTATCTTATCTTAGTTTATTTTATATTAGTTTAGTTTATCTTAGTTTATTTTATCTTAGTTTAGTTTATCTTAGTTTAGTTTATTTTAGTTTAGTTTATCTTATTTTATTTTATTTTATCTTAGTTTAGTTTATCTTATTTTATTCTATCTTATTTTAGTTTATCTTAGTTTAGTTTACCTCATTTTATTTTATCTTATTTTAGTTTATCTCATTTTAGTTTAGTTTATCTTATTTTATTTTATCTTAGTTTAGTTTATCTTATTTTATCTTAGTTTAGTTTACCCGAAAAGTAGTAGTAGTAGTTTAGTTTAGTTTGAATTTGATCTTTGGTGCACAGGGGGGACAAGACACAGCAATAAAAAAAATTAAAATCGTGCAAATGTAATTATAGAATATATAAAATAGAGAAGGAAGGGGGGAGGGGTGGCTGTCCTCTCTCGGGTGACTAAGCAGCCGGTGGGGGCGCAGGGGCCCCCAGATGGGAAATGGATGGGAAAGAGATGGATAGTTTTGAAGCTGATGATCAAACAACATGCCAGAGGTGGGAGAATTTAGGTCAGAGCCGTCTGTCCATCCACCCATCCATCCATCTATCTATCCATCTATCCAGCTGGTGCCAACGGTTTTGACACAAAAGCCTCTTTCAAACGAAAACCTTCATAATTTCCTGGGTTCCTAATCTAGGGGCTCTTGAGAAAACCCCCTTTTCTTTACACAGCGCTGGAAAAACTGGCAGCCATATTTTCTCTACCGCTGCATTGCAGAGCTACAGTTGCTTCACCCGCAGCTTCGCCCTGCAGCTACGGTGCTGCAGAACAGGGAGGAGACATATTGGGCCGTGGTTTTCTTTGTACTATGTGCAGATCTGAATGGAGATGCATTTTCATTAGTTGCATGTTTAACACGAGTGTGTCAAGCATGTGCAAATGCCAGAATCCCAGGAGACCCTCTCACTCCGACGGGATGCCAGCAAGCTGCCACGCCATACTCAGGACCCGTTCCTGCACTTTTCAGCTCAAACCTTTGTGCACAAAGGGCGATCCCTGAGTTTTCCAAGGGCGGTGAAAGCAGTAAAAGACTCAACGCTGCACACAAGAAAGCACCAGCGCTTTCACTGCTGCCTCACAGCAAGAAGGCCCAAGGTTTGATTCCTGCGTGGTTGGCGGGGTTTGGCAGTAGGAGACTTGGCATGATCTCCCCAGGCCGTGGGGATGTGCAGTGGCTGTCTGGCTGTACTCTGCATGTTCTCCTCCATGCTCACGTGAGTTCCCTCAGACACACAGAAGAACCCCAATAGAAACATGCAGAACGCTCTCCTGTCCTGTCCCTGGCCACGACATGGACGTCCACCTGGAACTGGTCCCCGGGGGCCCGTGGAAACGGCAGCCCACTGCTCCCGGAGGATGGACAGATGCAGGAGGAACATGTCTTCAGCCAGCACTCCACTAAGACCAATGAAGTCTCTCTTCTCTCGTCACCTGTCTCTTCTTCCAAATGTTATACACAAACTTTAAGTGAACTTTTTCAAAGTATGAACAAATCCGGGTGGGACTTGTGGGCATTTTTTAGTAAACTGGTAATAAGTAATTACTCTGCGTCATCAATGAGACCGTACCAAAAACAAACAAACAAGAAAAACAGAAGGGGGAACAAGAAGTACTTGTACTAATATTCCAGACGTCTGTTTCAGTTGATTACATTATTGAATAATCTTTTCTATCACCGGGTCAACGTTTGCATCTCAAATGAGCAGAAAAACCTTTTGCAAGGTTTTTGGGGGATATTTTCCATCCAGTTGTCTTTTTATCACCTGTGAACCGCCTCACAGGAGCATAACTAGTGCCAGGTCTTGATGAGGACTACACTCACCTCGAAATATAACAGGGAGGCAACACAGGAGGCACACGGTCAGGCCTCTTTGTCCCGGTAATGAGCCCAGCAGCGGGGCGGGCTGAGCTAAGCTAACTGCTAGCCCATGCAGACCGGAAGTTCCGGCAGTCGTTCTGGCGGTAGCGCTCTTGGACAGTGAATTTCTGTTTGTTTGTTTTTATATATATATATATATATATATATGTTGGATATGTGTTGTTGTAGTGTGTTGTAGTTTGGAGATGTGTGTTCTTGTAGTTGTTGGATATGTGTTGCACTGTTGTGGGCTGAGGGAAACGGCATGTCAGGTGCATGAAATGAAACGACGAATAAATGTCCCTGGTTCCTGATCTT
>JAJHIY020001171.1:235000-247104 GCA_022114975.2 Lampris megalopsis
ACCATCAACCACAGACAGACAGACAGATCGATAGATGTAAATGGCAGAGAAAGAAGGAACAGAGAAGAGAAGGAGAGAGACAGGCAGATGGATGGAGACAGAACAGTGAGCTGAATGAGACAGACCGTTTTTACAGTCTGACAGATTTTTTTTTACAAATGTCTTTATTCTTGTACATATCTACTGACTATAAGTACAGTTTTTTTGTTTTATTTCATACTTTCTTTGGCAATGTAAACATATGGTTGCCATGCCAACAAAGCCCCTTTGAATTTGAATGTGTTTGGCTGGGTCATTAGGAGGTATGGAAACCTGCTGAGGACAAACATGTTGACTTAGTAGAGGAAGCAGCTGGAAGAAACAATACAGGAAGTCACCTCACTTCATTAAACACCCAGCAGGAAGGCAGCAAATCCTTCTACCCTCCACCCCACCCCCCCGCCTCTCTGTCTGTCTGTCTCTCGCTCTCGAAAGGGAGAAGATATTTTGTTTAGTTAATTTTTCTACTACTACTACTACTTTTGGCTGCTCCCGTTAGGGGGCGCCACAGCGGATGATCTCTTCCTGTCCTCTGCATCTTCCTCTGTCACACCAGCCACCTGCATGTCCTCCCTCACCACATCCATAAACCTCCTCTTTGGCCTTCCTCTTCTCCTCTTCCCTGGCAGCTCCATATTCAGCATCCTTCTCCCAGTATACCCAGCATCTCTCCTCCACACATGTCCAAACCATCTCCATCTTGTCTCTCTTGCTTTGTCTCCAAACCGTCCAACCTGAGCTGTCCCTCTAATATACTCCTTCCTAATCCTGTCCTTCTTCATCACTCCCAGTGAAAGTCTTATCATCTTCATCTCTGCCACCTCCAGCTCCTCCTCCTGTCTTTTCATCAGTGCCACTGTCTCCAAACCATACAACATAGCTGGTCTCACTACCATCTTGTAAACCTTCCCTTTAACTCTTGCTGGTACCCTTCTGTCACACATCACTCCTGACACTCTTCTCCACCCACTCCACCCTGCCTGAACTCTCTTCTTCACCTCTCTTCTGCACTCCCTGTTACTTTGGACAGTTGACCCCAAGTATTTAAACTCATACACCTTCGTGACCTCTACTCCTTGCATCCTCACCATTCCACTGTCTTCCCTCTCATAGGTATTCCATCTTGCTCCTACAGACTTTCATTCCTCTTCTCTCCAGTGCATACCTCCACCTCTCCAGGCTCTCCTCCACCTGCTCCCTACTCTCACTACAGATCACAATGTCATCTGCGAACATCATCGTCCACAGAGACTCCTGCCTGATCTCGTCCGTCAACCTGTCCATCACCACTGCAAACAAGAAAGGGCTAAGAGCCGATCCTTGATGTAATCCCACCTCCACCTTGAACCCATCTGTCATTCCAACCACACACCTCACCACTGTCACACCTCCCTCATACATATCCTGCACCACTCCTACATACTTCTCTGCCACTCCAGACTTCCTCATACAATACCACACCTCCTCTCTCGGCACCCTGTCATATGCTTTCTGTAAATCAACAAAGACACAATGTAACTCCTCCTGGCCTTCTCCATACTTCTCCATCAACATTCTCAAAGCAAACATCACATCTGTGGTGCTCTTTCATGGCATGAAACCATACTGCTGCTGCTGATCACCACCTCTCCTCTTAACCTAGCTTCTATTACTCTTTCCCATATCTTCATGCCGTGGCTGATCAACTTTATACCTCTGTAGCTGCTACAGTTCTGCACATCACCCTTGTTCTTGAAAATCGGTACCAGTATGCTTCTTCTCCACTCCTCATGCATCCTCTCACTTTCCAAGATTGTGTTAAACCATCTAGTTAAAAACCCCACTGCCATCTCTCCTAAATACCTCCATGCCTCCACAGGTATGTCATCAGGACCAACTGCCTTTCCACTCTTCATCCTCTTCATAGCTGCCCTCACTTCCTCCTTGCTAATCCACTGCACTTCCTGATTCACTATCCCCACATCATCCAACCTTCTCTCTCTCTCATTTTCTTCATTCATCAGCCCCTCAAAGTATTCCTTCCACCTTCTCAGCACACTCTCCTCGCTTGTCAGCATATTTCCATCTCTATCCTTGATCGCCCTAACCTGCTGCACATCCTTTGCAGCTCGGTCCCTCTGTCTAGCCAATCGGTACAAGTCCTTTTCTCCTTCCTTAGTGTCTAACCTGTCATACAACTCACCATACACCTTTTCCTTTGCCTTTGCCACCTCTCTCTTTGCTTTATGCTGCATCTCCTTGTACTCCTGTCTACTTTCTTCATCTCTCTGACTATCCCACTTCTTCTTTGCCAACCTCTTCCTCTGTATACTTTGCTGTACTTCCTCATTCCACCACCAAGTCTCATTGTCTTCCTTCCTCTGTCCTGATGACACACCAAGTACCTTCCTAGCTGGCTCCCTCACTATTTCTGCAGTGGTTGTCCAGCCATCCAGCAACTCTTCACTACCACCCAGTAGCTGTCTTACCTCCTGCCTGAACTCCACACAACAGTCTTCCTTCTTCAACTTCCACCATTTGATCTTCGGCTCTGCCTTCACTCTCTTCCTCTTCTTGGTCTCCAAAGTCATCCTACAGACCACCATCTGATGCTGCCTAGCTACGTTCTCCCCTGTCACCACCTTGCAGTCTCCAATCCCTTTCAGGTCTCACCTCCTACATAAGATATAGTCCACCTGTGTGCACTTTCCTCCCCTCTTGTACGTCACCCTGTGTTCCTCCCTCTTCTTGAAATATGTATTCACCACAGCCATTTCCATCCTTTTCACAAAATCCACCACCGTCTGTCCTTCCACATTCCTCTCCTTGGCACCATACCTACCCATCACCTCCTCATCACCTCTGTTCCCTTCACCAACATGTCCATTCAAGTCCGCTCCAATCACCACTCTCTCCTCCTTGGGTACCCTCTCCACCATGTCGTCCAACTCATTCCAGAATTCTTCTTTCTCCTCCATCTCACACCCAACTTGCGGGGCATATGTGCTGATAACATTCAGCAATAAACCTTCAATTTCCAGCTTCATACTCATCACTCTGTCTGACACTCTCTTCACCTCCAGCACGCTCTTGACATACTCTTCCTGCAGAATTACTCCTACCCCATTACTCCTCCCATTCTCACCATGGTAGAAGAGTTTGAAGCCTCCTCCGATGCTCCTGGTCTTACTCCCCTTCCACCTGGTCTCTTGCACACACAGTATGTATACATCTCTCTCTCTCTCTCTCTCTCTCTCTCTGTATATATATATATATACTATATATATATATATATATATATATATATATATATATATATATGTGTGTGTGTGTGTGTGTGTGTAGAGAGAGAGAGAGAGCGAGATAAAGATATATATATATATATATATATAAGTAATCCTCATTAGTTGAGCACTTATAACAACACATTGACGGTTTCAGAAAAAACACTATATATGTGTGTGTGTATGTGTGTGTGTGTGTGTGTGTGTAATATAACATATATGTACACACATACATATGTGTGTGTGTGTGTGTGTAATATAATATATATGTACACACATACATATGTGTGTGTGTGTGTGTGTGTGTGTGTGTGTGATCTTTACCAGTGTGAAAGCCACAGTGCTGCACAGCAGCTGCTACATGGCTATTAGCAAAGATCAGCAGGAGATCTCCTCCTTTTGTTTTCAGGTGTGTGTGTGTGTGTGTGTGTGTGTGTGTGTGTGTGTGTGTTTATCTGTCTTTGTATATGTGTGTGGGCGGGGTATGTGCATATGTGTTGGCACCACTTTATGCTCTATAGAGTGTAATTGTGTTTGTTGTATGTTTGTATAAATGTGTGTGTGTGTGTGTGTGTTTACACAGCCACTCACACACTAACAGTTAAAGACTGTTAAGACACACACACACACATACAATGCAGAAGATGCACACTTACTAGCTTACTTACACACACACACACACAAACACACAGAGTTACATGAAAAGCACACATGCACTCTGCCCCTTGCAATGCTTCATGGCTTCATCAGTGCCCTGCCAGTCTTCATCATGAGCTTCATCAGTACCCTGCCAGTCTTCATCATGAGCTTCATCAGTGCCCTGCCAGTCTTCATCATGAGCTTCATCAGTACCCTGCCAGTCTTCATCATGAGCTTCATCAGTGCCCTGCCAGTCTTCATCATGAGCTTCATCAGTGCCCTGCCAGTCTTCATCATGAGCTTCATCAGTGCCCTGCCAGTCTTCATCATGAGCTTCATCAGTACCCTGCCAGTCTTCATCATGTGCTTCATCAGTGCCCTGCCAGTCTTCATCATGAGCTTCATCAGTGCCCTGACAGTCTTCATCATGAGCTTCATCAGTACCCTGCCAGTCTTCATCATGAGCTTCATCAGTGCCCTGCCAGTCTTCATCATGAGCTTCATCAGTACCCTGCCAGTCTTCATCATGTGCTTCATCAGTACCCTGCCAGTCTTCATCATGAGCTTCATCAGTACCCTGCCAGTCTTCATCATGAGCTTCATCAGTACCCTGCCAGTCTTCATCATGAGCTTCATCAGTACCCTGCCAGTCTTCATCATGAGCTTCATCAGTGCCCTGCCAGTCTTCCTCATGAGCTTGTCGGCCTTGCAGCCACAAAAGGGAAACAGCTGTCAAGACGAGGTTAATCCCAGCCAGCCGCTCTGCTCCCACTACGCCCAGAGGGCCCCAGGCCCCAGGGCCCCGCTAATCTGCACCGGGGCACCAGGCCAAGGCCAGGGCAGATTAACACCACCCCCCAACATGCAGTCCACACACACACACACACACACACACACACACACACACACACACATGTGCTGAGTGTGTGTCTCTCCACAAAACAAGCAGTTTGAATTGGCCTCTTAATCTGTAGCTTCAATGTAGCCCCCACCCCACTACACCCCCCCAATCTGAACCTAATCCCCATGCATCTCCCTCTCTCTCTCTCTCTCTCTCTCTCTCTCTCTCTCTCTCTCTCTCTCTCTCTCTCTCTCACACACACACACACACACACACACACCCAGTGTGGCTCGGTCACACCTCCGTCTCTCTCCTCTCATTCGTTCATTGATTTGTTGATTTCGCCCTTTTGTCCGGAGCGAGTGGCGTGCCGGAGCCCGATGCCAGGACTTCTGCCAGGGGAGATTAAGGCTGTGAGCTGACCTGGGCATCTGTCGACACCCTGACCCCTGACCCCTGACAGGTCTGGGTTAGGTTCATTCTTTATCCGTGTGGAAGTGCAGCAGAACTTTGACGACCAGCTGACTTAAAATGGCTTCAGTTCAGAGGTGGAAAGTAACGAATTACAAATACGCTCTTTTCACCACTAGAGGGAGCTCTTCCTTCTACTGTTTTAAGCAATGTAGCGTTTTACTGTGAGTTGATTTATAAATTATAAATCACATATAATTATCACATATAGTTATATATTATATATAATTCTGTATATATTCATTGTATAATATATATTATATAAGATATATAATTATATATCATATTAAATATATATAATAAATCACATATACTTATAAAATTATACATTATAAATAAATTATAATAATAAAAGTAGCACAGTAGAACACTTCATTGTAAATTATAATGAAGTTTTAACGGTGCTACTTGTATTATTATAATTTAACTGTTGCAGAGTTGAAGACATGGGGGCAGAATCCGTGTGACGAGTCTTCAGGGTTGCAGATGCTGGTGTTGGTCCAGCTCCTCCTAATGTATATCATATCATATTGTTATGTGTGTGTGTGTGTGTATATATATATTAACGACATAATATTTCCTATGTTTGGTGTGTAGACATGAAAAGAACAAAAGTAACTCACAAAGTAATTACTCCACTGAGACTTTCCCACTGAGAAACTCGTTTACTCTGACGGGACCATCCTCTTCATCAGTACCGTGACTTGTACTCAGATACATAACCAGCCAAGTAGTAAAGCTACAGTACTTAGTAAATACCAACACACTGTTCTCCTGTCGTTCATACTCATGTTTTGTCCCGACCTGCTTTTGTTACTCCTGTTACATCTTCCGTATCTATCTATCTATCTATCTATCTATCTATCTATCTATCTATCTATCTATCTATCTATCTATCTATCTATCTATCTATCTATCTATCTATCTATCTATCTATCTATCTACCCACCCATCCATCCATCTATCTATCTATCTATCTATCTATCTATCTATCTATCTATCTATCTATCTATCTATCTATCTATCTATCTATCTATCTATCTATCTATCTATCTATCTATCTGTGTGTGTGTGTGTGTGTGTGTGTGTGTGTGTGTGTGTGTGTGTGTGTGTATGTATGTATGTGTGTGTGTGTGTGGTTGGTGGTTCCTGGATCAGTGGATTGTATTTTGGAGAGAATTCAGTTGCGGTGGTGCAAAAGGAAAAAGGGTCAAAATCCTTTTTTCTTCTTCTGTTTTGTTTTTGTCAAAACGTTTCTATTCATGTTTAGTTGCAGAGTGTTGTACTTTTACTTCATTCGTGTGTTTTTATCCATCGCTTTAGTGAGAAAGTGAGAAAGTGAGTACGAGTTGTTCTGGAGGTCGGTAGGGGTCAAAGGTTAGGGGTCCTTTCGTTCAGGTGCTCTCTTGTGCCTCTGCTGGTTTTTTCGGGGCAGCTTCTGCACGTGAGTGTCGGTGACTCCGCCCAGGTTGGACCTCGCGTCTGTCTCGCGCTAGTGTCTGACGTGTTCACGTGCTGGAGGGAACGCGTTCCATTTACTTCGTCTGACTTTTCACAGCAGGCAGGCTGAGAGGAGGAAGTGCCACGCCCACCTGCCCCGGAAGTCACGCAGAAAAACGACCACGCCCAATCCAGACTCTAACACGCAAATTCCACTGACATCCTTCCCCGCCAATGGTGGTTTGTTTTTGTTTTGCTATAAACAACAACCGGATGTCCGAGCCCGGGATAGGCCGCACGCTTCGGACGTAAACTGTGTCATGTCGCCATCTGGTGGCCAGATCGCTGCACGTCGCAATAGAGAGTTCATCAGTTAACTTGTTTGTTTTTTAATCTCATCGTTTGTTGTAATTTTGCTGTAATTGACGAAACCTTGTAGGGAAATAAATAATTATTCACACTTCACCCAAATAATCTGTTAGTTGTGTGATTCCGTCCTGAATGATAACGTAATCTGTCTTTTGGGATTCCCAACAGTCGTTCCCTTGAGTGTGTCTATACATCTAGATGTGGGGTTTCTCTGATGCCCAACCCTTTTTGAAACCATTCTGCAGTGATTGTCTTAGTTCGGTGGTTCTCAATGAGGTCCTCATCTACTCCCAGCGGTCCTGCTGGTTTTCATGACGTCCGCCCGCTGTTTGAGTTGCTCGGCCTCTAGCAGCGCCTGGGACAACAGGTGAACGGACTCCAACTGCCTGCTGGAATTTCAGGCCGGACATGTGCGTGAGGAGCGGTGCACGTCACGTGTCGATGACGTTTTGATGACGGCGATGACGTGTTTCCTGAGGGCGCTTCAGTTTTTGTTTGGTTTTTGGTTTTTGCCATGTTTAAATTCTACTTGCAACGCATAAAACAAAAGAAAGTAAAGAAAATTAGACAAATAAAGCTAAATACGTAGATGAGAGGGAGGGGGAGTCCGAGGAGCCACTACCCAGAGCTCATGACCACAGGTGAGGGTTGGAAGGAAGATGGACTGGTACATCGAGAGCTTTGCCTTCTGGCTCAGCTCCCTCCTCACCACAACGGTCCAGTGCAGCATCCGCATTACTGCGGAGGCTGCACCGATGTCAGTGGTGCACCGGTTGTTCCGGTGATCCCGGGAGCTGTGTCGTCGGGGGCAATAGCTCCTCGTAGGGTGTGCCAAGGCAAATTGGTCCCAGGGGAGCGATTCCCAAGAAACCCGACCAGCAGAGCTCCAGCACTTTGCCCAGAAAAGGGATACCAGGGCCCCCTCCTGTAGCCAGACCTGGGTAGGGAAATTGCTGGCGAGTGTCTGGTGGCCGGGTCTTGACCCGAGCCCAGCCTGAAAACACAACCTGGAGCCACCACCCGTGGACCCACCATCTGCAGGGATGAGCACTGGGGTAGGGTGCAACGCGGTGGGGCGTGCCGACTTCTGGCATGGCAGATTGGTGCTCGGGCCATGGAACGGCACCTCTCTGGCAGGGAAGCAGCCTGACCTGCTGCGGTAGGTGGAGAGGTACCAGCTAGATACAGCCGGGCTCACCTCCACACATATAGCACGGGCTCTCGTACCCAATTCCAGGAGAGGGGTTGGACAAGGAAGTGACGAAGAAAAAGGGTATCATTACAAGCCAAACAGGAATTTGAATAATGACACGACACACATTGATCCATTGTGTTTATTGTGAGTCGGGCTGAGCAGCGTCCTGCAGGAAGAACTCACTGTGGGTTGCTTTGATTCTGACGGAGGGGGCGGCCTCCTTCCCCGGGTCTGACAGGCAGCAAAGGGCCAAAAAAAATTTAATTAACTTTTGTTTTTCATTTTTTTCTCAGGCTTTGGCCTGGTTGCCTCAACCCCTTCAGGTGAGACGCTTTAAATTTTAAGCTTAACCTTTGACCTTTCACAGGTGATTCTACCCAACCTGGAGTTAACGAAGGCAAAATCACGTGACATACTTTTTTTCCAATTCAAACGCTTTTAGGCACACACACACACACACACACACACACACACACACATCCAGGTGTTGCCTTGAAACGTCTGGAGACATTGGCGTTTTAAACGTCATGTCAGAAATATTTTTTTTGGTCTTCCGACACAAAACGTGAACGCACGTCTCAAACGATCCAAAGGCAAAAAGTGACACAAGTTTTTCATATCCTGTTGCAAATCTTATGCTTCTTCTTCTATGGTAAAATATTCACGTAGGTCTTTTAGACTCCAAAATCTCAATCTCAGACGTTTTAAAACTATATGGCCTTTCCAGCTGTCAATCAAAAGGCCTAGATGACTGAGGCTGACGTGACACGTTAGAAAAAAAGCAACCCCTCAGCAGCATTCTGGGACTCAAACCCACAAACTGCGACCCGGTCTGTAAAGCTGCAGTCTTCTTGTAGGAGCTTCCACATCCGAACAGGAACCAGATCCCGATGAGCGACTCGGATGGGACGGGTCAGTCGGAGATGAGTCTGTTGCAGGGCAGCAGTGGGCTCACGCCGACCCGCTGAGCAACCTCGTTCTGGGAGAAAACACACCACGGAGTTAGCCGAACACAACAACCCGCTACCGTCTAGCCACAGCAACCGCCTTGATGTCCTGACCGAGTCTTGGTCGAGTCCAGACCGAGTCTTGGTCGAGTCTGGACCGAGTCTAGTCCGAGTCCTGACCAAGGCATTGTCGAATCTAGACCGAGCCCTGACTGAGTGTAGTCCGAGTCATGACCAAGTCTAGGCCGAGTCTACTCCGAGTCCAGACCGAGTGTAGTCCGAGTCATGACCAAGTCTAGGCCGAGTCTACTCCGAGTCCAGACCAAGTCCAAACCGAGTCTTGGCCGAGTCCAGACCGAGTCTTGGTCGAGTCTAGACCGAGTCCAGGTCTGGACCGAGTCTAGTCCGAGTCTTGACCAAGGCATGACCGAATCTAGACCGAGCCCTGACTGAGTGTAGTCCGAGTCATGACCAAGTCTAGGCCGAGTCTACTCCGAGTCCAGACCGAGTGTAGTCCGAGTCATGACCAAGTCTAGGCCGAGTCTACTCCGAGTCCAGACCAAGTCCAAACCGAGTCTTGGCCGAGTCTAGACCGAGTCTAGTCCGAGTCCTGACCAAGTCTAGAACGAGTCCTGATCAAGTCTAGACCGAGTCTCGACCGAGCCCTGACCGAGTCTAGTCCGAGTCATGACCATGTCTAGGCCGAGTCTACTCCGAGTCCAGACCGAGTCCTGACCAAGTCCAGACCGAGTCCTGACCGAGTCTTAGAGATGAAAATCATTATTGTTATTATCACTGTTGTCGTTACTAATACTGTAATAACAACAGTAATAACAGATTAGGCTCCACGTGGTCCTCTAGTTTGCATATAATTGCATGTTACATAACGGGTTAGAGGGCCTTTATCTCCTTGGTGGCAGTTCGGTATCTCATTTATAGACAAGAAAAAGTAAAATGAAGTCTTGCACTTGACCGACTATGAGGTCTGAGACGGTACCGGGCAGAACCGGACCCGGTCCGTCGTGGAGAACCAAGGCGATACGAGCCGCAGTTAGCGAAAGCAAAGCCGAGTCGTCCCGTTAGCAGAGAGCAACGTGACGACACGAGTCTGACACGAGTCGATGAGAAGCCGTTAAACAGCAGGACGTCCGCCTGCATGACGAGTGTCTGGTGGCTCAAAGAAGACAGTGGGAAGAAAATGTCACGCAAACGCCAGGTCTCCACGTCGGGGAGAGGTGCAGCACCCTCCGGTCAACACGTCCAGAACCGAGCCACCGCGAGGCCGGGGGGGGGTCACATCCGGATTCTCAGAGCTGACGTTGACCTTTCAAATACTTCTTTAAATGTAAAAGAGAAACCACTCACCATGTAGTTGACCACGTTGAGGTGGTAGGAGATCCCGCCCATCTTCTCACATTTGTCCAGGTTCGCTCTCTCTGGATCTCCGGCGGCCAGCACGGGCGAGCCGGGCTCAGCCTGACAGGAAGCAGAACAAGCTCACACGTCAGCACACTTCCTCCTCACACAAGACCAAGGCTCACATCAAGTCACACTACCAGCTTGGGACGTCACGAAGCTACTCTACATCGGGAATGTGTGAAACTCTTGGTGTCTTTGGGAACAAAATCCTCAAAAATGAGTCACATCCCAAGCGACAAGTTTAAATATCCTATTGCAAATTGGTACTATGGGTGGTGCTGACGTCAGCGGTGACAAACTAATCAACCAACGGCGTTACACACATGCTGCAGGACACATGTGATCATTAAAGGTGGTTGACGTGTTTTTCTGATTTCCTGTGTGAGGATGAGGATGAGGATGAGGATGAGGATGTGACTGGAATTTCACTCACAGGATCCAGTCCTCTCTGTATGCTCAGAAGATCCGACATCCTGTCGTTAAAGCCGGAGGCAAAGTTCGCAGGGTTGATGGCCACAAAACACTGACCCTGCAAACATGGAGGGAAGGAGGATCTCTATGAGCCGACACGTTTCTGTAGAAGATGTGTGAACCTCAAAGAGAAATAGCTAAAGTAACGATGATGAAACTGGTGATGACCCACAATTTATCTGAATGTAATGTTGATCAATGTAAACAATTTCTTATAACCGTTTTTGGAGTTATAATAAGAAATTCGAACGTCGCTTAATGCTCAAAACAACAGTTTTTCAGAGACCTTGGGGAAACCTTGAATAATGACCTACAGTGCAACACTGACACCCAGCGGTCAGACTGTGTATTTCACTTCTGGTTGTATTTTGCTGGTTTTATTTTGCTGTCTTGTTACTTGATCGTCAGTCAGGAGGAGATCAAATGAGGTCTACAGAAAAAAAACATGTGGAACATCTGTCCACACGTTACCTAGCAACCTATTGGCTTCTACTGTCCAGTGTAAGCAGCACAAGGAAGGGAAGACATTGGAACATCTTGTGCATGGGTGGAAATTTATTTATTTCCCCCCTTTTTCTCCCCAATTTTACTAGGCTAATTACCCCACCCGGTGGCTGCTCCACCCCCTCTGCTGAGCCGCGGAGGGCTGCAGACTACCACAGACCTTCTCCGATATATGTGGAGTCACCAGCCGCTTCTTTTCACCTGACAGTGAGGAGTTTCACCAGGCGGACGTAGCGCGTGGGAGGATCATGCTATTCCCCCCAGTCCCCTCTCCCCCCAACAGGCGCCCCAACCAACCAGAGGAGGCGCTAGTGCAGCGACCACGACATGTACCCACATCCGGCTTCCCACCCGCAGATACGGCCAACTGTGTCTGTAGGGACGCCCGACCAAGCCGGAGGTAACACGGGGATTCGAACCGGCGATCCCCGTGTTGGTAGGCAACGGAATAGACCGCCGCGCCACCCGGACGCCCGGAAATTGTATTTTAACATCGTCGTGTCGTG
>JAJHIY020002118.1:0-152500 GCA_022114975.2 Lampris megalopsis
CGTTACGTCGCTTACGTCGCTACGTCACACGTCGTCGCCACGCTACTGATTGGCCGAGCAGGTGTACCTGATAAAGTGACCACTGAGTCTGCAGCGATTTCAGAATATCTGTAACACCTAAAGGACCAAGTCTGGGAACGTTTCGTCTTTTTGCAAAACCAAGGACCGGAATTACTAACTTTAAAAACAGAACTCGGGGAGTCCGGGAAGCGTGGCGGTCTATTCCGTTAACTACCAATACGGGGATCGCCGGTTCGAGTCCCCGTGTTACCTCCGGTTTGGTAGGACGTCCCTACAAACACAATCGGGCGTGTCTGCGGGTGGGAAGCCGGATGTGGGTATGTGTCCTGGTCGCTGCACTAGCACCTCCTCTGGTCGGTCAGGGCGCATGATAGGGGGGGACTGGGGCAAATAGCGTGTTCATCCCACGCGCTACGTCCCCCTAGGGAAACTCCTCACTGTCAGGTGAAAAGAAGCGGCTGGCGACTCCACATGTATCGGAGGAGGCATGTGGTAGTCTGCAGCCCTCCCCGGCTCGGCAGAGTGGGGTTAAAAAATGTTTTTTTTAAAAAAACAGAACTCAAAATCTTCCAGTTTGGAAATGGTTATTTTCAAAGACTGGGTGTCTCTTATTTTCTTCAAAAGGTGGCTGTTTCCCTTTAAAACAAACCTCCTTTTCCAACAAAAAGGTCTACTGTTTTGTGAGAACATGATACTACTGTAGTACTAATGAGGGACAGAAGAAGATGGAGGGCACGCTTACCACTGTACTACGAAGGCAGGACAAATTCAGGATGGGGGGGGCTGTTACTATGGTTACCAGCTTACTTGTGTAAAACTTGACTTAATCTGTTATGTGGTGAGTCATGCTGCTGATAATCTATGATGGCTGATGCAGACCGAGAAACATAAGTTATGGATTAAAAATGATCGATATCCGATCGATGAACAAGCTGATCTATGGCCCCAATAGGCTCTAGAATATTGATCCAGACACATTTAATCTTCCAAGTGGGGGGTAGATTCATTTCCACTAAGGATGGAGGTGTGTGTGTGTGTGTGTGTGTGTGTGTGTGTGTGTGTGTAAGAGAGAGAGAGGGAGAGAGAGGACAGATGGGAGGGAGGAGCCAGAGAAGAAAAACAAGAGAGAGAGAGAGAGAGAGAGAGAGAGAGAGAGAGAGAGAGAGAGAGAGAGAGAGAGAGAGAGAGAGAGAGAGAGAGAGAGAGAGAGAGAGAGAGAGAGAGAGAGAGAGAGAGATAACATGAAGAAGAAGTGTTGTTTTCCAATATGGCCGACGCAGAGCTGGTGGGCTGGAGGGGACTACGGCGGTCTGGTGGCCTTGGTGTGTGTTAGTGTGTTGAATAACGTTTAAAGCCTCTTGTGTAAGTCTCCTGTGTAAATACCTGAGACGGTTTTACTATTTAGATGTGCACCGCACGTTCACGGACAGCGACGTCAGCTTTGAATAAGAGCAGAGGCTTCTGGGAGATGTGTGAAGACTTACAGCTGAACTTACATTTTCATGTCAATGCATTTTCCCTTCCTTTCGGTTGATAAAGTGCTGCTCAGTAAAGAACAGAGACTTGATTGTGAAGTGGTTGGTAGACGGTTATTTTCTCCGTTGTTCTTCTGTGTCTGTGAAGAACTCTGGACAAGCTCGGCTGTAGAGGGTCGTATGGCGGTCACGTCACTGCTGAGCTGAAAACCCAGGTGACTGACCACGTCAATCACGTGCTTTGGGGTTCCGGGTGGCGTGGCGGACTATTCTATTGCCTACCAACAGGGGGATCTCCGGCTTGGTCGGGCGTCCCTACAGACACAATTGGCTGCGGGTGGGAAGCCGGATGTGGGTATGTGTCCTGAACGCTGCACTAGCGCCTCCTCTGGTCGGTCGGGGCGCCTGTTCAGGGGGGAAGGGGAACTGCGGGGAATAGCGCGATCCTCCCACGCGCTGGGGGGAGGGGGAACTGGGGGGAATAGCGTGATCCTCCCACGCGCTACGTCCCCCTGGTGAAAGTCCTGACCGTCCGGTGAAAGGAAGCGGCTGGCGACTCCACATGTATCGGAGGAGGCATGTGGTAGTCTGCAGCCCTCCCCGGATCGGCAGAGGGGGTGGATAGTGGGGTACTTGGCCGGATACAACTGGGGAGAAAAGGGGGGGGGGTGAAATAAGATAAAATAAAAAAATAATAAAGCACGTGCTTTGTTTGCCGCCTTTATGTGAAAATATGCCAGTGATGAAGAGTGATCGACTCCAGCCGTTTTGTGGTGTTCTCTCCCTGTTAAAGGGGTTTTAGGGAGTTTTTCCTTATCCGGTGGGAGAGTCTAGGCTGCTGTAAAGCCCCTTGAGGCGAATTTGTAATTTGTGATATGGGGCTGTACAAATAAAATTTACTCGACTTGACTTGCGTAAGGGAAATTCAAATCACTGGCCCTGATACACCCAAAGGTGGCGCTGCGTTCATGGCGAGGGACACCCTGTTTGTTCACTGCAGGATTCGTCACTCTGGAGTCGGGCTGATAAATGTGGCTTCAATCCACCACAAATAATCTACTGAGTCAACTCTTTACAAGCACACGCACATACCCCACACACGCACACACACACACATACCCCCACACACACACATTACCCCCCACACACACACATACTCCCCACACACAAACACACACACACACACACAAACACACGCACACACATGCTCACATACCCATACTCCCCCCCCCCACACACACACATACCCCCCCATACACACATACCCCCCACACACACACGTACCCCCCACACACACACATACCCCCCCACACACACAAACACACACAGACACACAAACACACGCACACACATGCTCACATACCCATACCCCCCTACACAAACACACAGAAACACACACACATACCCATACCCCCCCCACACACACACAAACACACACGCACACACACGAACACACACACACGTGCACACATGCTCACATACCCATACCCCCCACACACACACACGCACACACACGCACACACCCATACCCCCCTCCCACACACACACACACACACACACACACACGTGCATATGCACACATGCTCAAACACACCTGCCCACTAATAAAAAACGGGGTAAATTAACGAGGAAGTGCTTAGTGGACACCCAGTCACAATGCTGCAACTTCACCAAAAAGATGGACCCAGGTTTGATCTTTTCTATACATCACATGTTGTTATCCACTGCGAGGGGGGAACTCCTGTCACGTGCTGTCTTGCATTCATCATTCTTTTCAAGACATAAAGACAAGCACCGAGTGACCACCGCCGGCAGACGGGAGGAAAACCCACACACACACACACACACGCACGCACGCACGCACACACACACACACACACACACACACACACACACACACACACACACACACACACACACACACACACACACACACACACCTGGTGGAGCAGTGATGCTGACAACGCTACACTTACACTCCTGTTAGCGTCATCAGCACACAGAGGACAAGATGTCAGCAGCTGTTTAAAAAAACAGGGTCAGTGTGTGTGTGTGTGTGTGTGTTTGTGATCTCTTTTTTGTTATCCTGTGGGGTTAGGGGGGGCCCACTGTGTGTTAGAGAGAGAGCGAGAGAGAGAGAGAGAGAGAGAGAGAGAGAGAGAGAGAGACAGCAAGAAAGAAGAGAAAACATCTATTCATTTCATCAGAACAATTAACTCTGTACATCATGTCTTCTTCCCCTCCTCTCTCCCTCCATCTAAATCCTACCCTGATGTGAGTCCTCCAAGCCCCTGTACCTGCCCCTCTACATCATCCCCCCCCTCTCTCTCTCATCTCTATAACCACTCAGCACCAGCCTGTGTTTTCTGGATCAATAGGCTGTATTAAATGATGGTTAATTATGATTATGGCCTCCTTGCAGTCATGTGAACCGATCCACTTCACCCCAGCCGTGGCTCTCGTGGCAAGGGATGAAAACTCAACCAGCCCATTATCCAGTAGCTGATGGTTTTCCAATTCGGGCCGCTATAAACTTAATTTATGTAGGAAGGCTTTCGCCGTACCAATTAAGTAGGCTCTTTTTTTCCACCAAGGTAACACTTCTCATCCAAAACACATCCAAACATGTTGAGCCAGCTGCCTCACACAGCCACATGCTGCTCCTGCTGGCTCCCGACCAACTTCCCCGGGGCCAGTTTGGCGATACTCTCCTTGACAGACACAACAACAGATGAACTGTTGGCACGGAGCCGAACCGTGTTTCATTCTATATATTTTTTTGTTGAAATTAAATCAACAGGCCAGTCTGTAGCGGAATAGTCCGGGGGGGGGGGTTATTGCACCTCCATGTCCACCAAGTCCAGTGGTAACAAGTCCAAGATGCATTTTCATATTTACTTTCAGTTTCTACAATGCAGTAAAACATAAACCTACATTTCTCACAAATCAATGTATGTAAAATTATGAGTAATTTGCTTTTTATTTTCAAAATCATTCAGTTACATCAGTCTGTCACTGGACAGAAGTTTGTCCCTCATTGACCCCTCTGGCGGCCCTGCTGTCAACAATGAGGCAGTGAAGGGTGGCGGAAACCAAAACTGAGGGGGTTCATCCATCCATCCATCCATCCATCCACCCATCATCCAAGCCGTTTATCCTGCTCTCAGGGACGCTGGAGCCTGTCCCAGCAGTCACTGGGCGGCAGATGGGGAGACTCCCTGGACAGGCTGCCAGTCCATCACAGGGCCGACACACACACACATTCACACCTAGGGACAATTTAGTACAGCCGATACACCTGACCTACATGTCTTTGGACTGTGGGAGGAAACCGGAGCACCCGGAGGAAACCCACACAGACACGGGGCGAACATGCAAACTTCACACAGAGGATGACCCGGGACGACCCCCAAGGTTGGACTACCCCGGGGCTCGAACCCAGGACCTTCTTGCTGTGAGGAGACCGCGCTAACCACTGCGCCACCGTGGCTCGAGTTAATCTAATATTCATTTTCTGCTTATGGCAACATCAGTTATAATTCTGATAGAAAGGTGATCTTGTAATTCATGATTTTAAATCTAAATATAGAACATCTTGTTTAGTCTCTTGTCAAGTCTGCCAGCGTCAATCAAAAATCATCATTTCATATTAAAGGTAGCGTTAACTTACTTGATAACGCTAGCCAAACGCTCCTGATGCTGCATGCCCTGAACAAAACTTACAAGTCATCCAAAGGAGTTGAATCCCATGTGAAAACTCCATTCTGACTAGTCAGAAAGGCACGAACTGAGGAAGCCTCTGGATGAGAGGCGAAACATCTTCACGGATATATACCAAGTCCAGTTGCACTTGATTCAACTCCTTTGGATAACCATGACCTGGATGAATGAGAGCATTCACAGACAACCTACAAGTCATTTCCTGTTTGGTAGTGCCACGGCTGAGAGTTTCACTCTGAAAATGGTTAGAAATTATTTACGGGGCTGCAAGGAGGAGACGAGGCTTTCCAACCTTACACTACTCAACGTGGAGAAAAACACCCAGATGGATTAAGAGGAAGTGGACGATCGATTTTCCAAGATGAGAGAAATGCTAATGAGGCTGTAAGAGACGAGGACATATGTTTGTGTATATAGTTAATTCAAGATTTCGTTGTTCAGTGAGGGATTGCAGTGGCCTTCGGACATTTTCATTTCATTGTGGACTGATTTTGGATCGCATTTTGTGTATTTGTCTGAGGTCAACAACGCCATGCTCAACCGGAGAGTTGAAACTGGTTAAGTGCTATATATATTTGCAGTTCTCACAGTCATTTAAATTATTCCACAGATTCGTATAGGAATGCAATATGAAGCCACAAGACATCAACTCCATTTCAGTCTGTTGTTGGTTAATTTTTGCTGAAAACCTTGAGCTGTAAATGGAGCTGTGGTGGTATTGGTCATGCAGTTCTGTGTTTGCTGCATGCTTTTTGCCACTGTATTGCTCCCCCCCTTTTTTCTCCCCAATTGTACTTGGCCAGTTACCCCACTCTTCCGAGCCATTCCGATCGCTGCTCCACCCCCTCTGCCAATCCAGGGAGGGCTGCAGACTACCACATGCCTCCTCCAATACATGTGGAGTCGCTAGCCGCTTCCTTCCACCTGACATTGAGGAGTTTCACCAGGGGGATGTAGCGCATCGGAGGATCATGCTTTCCCCCCCAGTTCCCCTTCTCCCCCAAACAGGTGCCCCAACCGACCAGAGGAGGTGCTAGTGCAGCGACCAGGACACATACCCATATCAGTCTTCCCACCTGCAGACACGGCCAATTGTGTCTGTAGGGACGCCCGACCAAGCCGGAGGTAATCCCGATGTTGGTAGGCAATGGAATAGATCGCTACACCGCCCGGACACCCTTGCCGCTGCATTTCTAACAGCCTTCTTTTCATCCAACCTAAGGCTGCTGGACGTTTGTGGTAGAACAGGCCTACTTGGCGAGCTGCTGAGTTAAGTGGCTGTGCTGACTCAACATGCAGTTCATCATGACAGTTATTCATGTCAGTCAAAAAGGGCTGGCAACAAGTAAGCAAGTCTTTGGCCTACTAAATACAATTTTGAAGTACAGTGGGTTCATGTGTATGCCGTGGTGTGCACATTTGCATCAGCTGAAGATAGGCCTACTGCATACGGCTTTGACAAAAAAATAAAAAACAACAATCAGCTCAGCAGAAACCCATGTATCTGTGAGTGTATGTTTGTGTGTGTGTGTGTGTGTGTGTGTGTGTGTGTGTGTGTGTGCGCGCGTGTGTGTGTGTGTGTAGGAGTGCTATTGTTTCCACAAACATACTTTTTCCATATTGCCACAATCGATGAATTCCAGTTAAGGCGATAGAAGTAGAATGGTTTGGACCCACTGTAAAAAATGTCACTTCCTCTGCCAATTTAATCTTTAAAAAAAAGGACTTCCTGCACTTTGCCATTGTAGGGCAGATATGCTAAAAATCCCATGAAAAGACAGAAATTGGCCTTGTGCTCCAGTGTCATTATGAATCGGCATTATCTTCACCAAGAACTACCTCTTTCCTACTGATGACAGCTGAAACTGTACGCCATGACCTAAAGCCATGGTGGACCTTCTGCACATGTTGCTGCTTCACCATGCCTTAAATTAAGAACCTGCTATGGAGCTCTGCACTGTGACCGGCGTCACTAAAACAATCTTTTGTATATTTTTTTTGCCAGACTTGTAAGGCAACATAGGCCTGTCTGTCCATGACTCTTTACTACCTACGACTTCTGTGTCTCATTGTCTACTGAGGAAAAGATGCACTGTTTTAGATCCCCAACAGCGTTTATAGCAAGTTTTGAACACTGGGAGAAAACATGGAAGTTGAAACGATTTTAGCTCAAGCGTAGACTTTTTTCCCCCATTCGCATAGCAACAGCGGTAGCAGCGGCTTGTTGCCTCCCACAGGTGGATTCGGCATTGGCAGCTGTGAAGGGGGTGTCTGCAGGGGGCAACTAGTGCCTTGCACACTGATGCCTACAGCCTCGCACAACACTACCCACTAGGACCTCTGCCACTGTAGTCAGCAAGCCTCCAAGAGTTCCCAACACCTCCTAATAGAATGTACCAGAAGATAAGGTTGCCAGGCAACTGACACAATTCCAGCCAGCGAGCAGAGCTCTAGCTGCAGTTTACTCAGAACACTGGAATAAAAAAGAACAAGAGAAGAAGACAAAAAAAAACCTTTACCAGGTTATCACGGTGGTTAGCATTGCAATAACTTCCAAGTGTATTTTTTACAGTGTATTTTACAGTCTTCTGGAATCCCACAAAGACCAATGCCGCAGGCCCACCTAATGATATTGCTATACCTTTGAATGGCTCCCAAAACCTTCCGTGACATAGCATGCCTCAGATAGTGCTGTATTTCAAACATCAATCTGGGTCTAACCATGAAAAACTTTTCCCCCATATTTCCTCTGTTACCTTGTTGGCTGATAGAGAGTACTTAGCAACTCTGTACCTGTTTTACTTTTCGTACATAGCTACAATAAAGGCCTCCATTTCCTCTACAGATAAAGACACTTGCTTGGCAAGTTTCCTCAAATCACTATTGTCTCAGTCATTGCCAAGCATCTCTCCCGTATTCTTTTTCCTATTGAATCCAAAAACACTTTACCATGATGCCTCGCAGTATAACAGCACAGTGTTGAGCCTTAAACACAGTTGCTTGCCTTTGTGTTGGTGGTGGATCAAGCAAGAAGCTTTCAGGTGCAATAAAGCATGTGGGCGAACATTTTCAGCTCCACAATAACCTGTGTAAGAGAGGCTGCCAGGTTAGTAGCGATCAAAGTCAAAGATTACGCAAGAATTTGGCAAACCAGGCAGTCGGATGCCATGTTTACACCAACTTTCTAGTAATTTTGACCTTATGATATGAAGCCTTTTTTTTATATGCTCTGCAAACAAGTTAGCATTTAATGTGGCTTCGTTTATTTTTAGATAATCCCATTACATCACCAGCTCATCTGCTCATCATCATCAGCTCTCCTGGCAGGAAGGCATCATCAGCTTTAATTTCAGTGGAATCAAGCAACAGCCAATGAGCTAAAATTATGAGAATATTTTAGGTCATATAGATTGGAGGATGTAAGATTATATCTCAAAGCAATCACTGCAAGAAATTGACATCACCAGTGATAATTTGTATTCATCAAATTGGGCAGCAGGCCATTTTCTGAGTGCGAGTAAAACTGAAGAAACGCAAAATAAAAGTGTGAGAGAAAAAATCTCCTTGACCCTATGAGCCCCTCCACCCACCCTCACTCACTGGCCAGAAGCCCCCTAACCCCCTCTGCATGACAGTCTAGCCTGGTTAACTGTGATGTCTTTTGTCATCTGTTCCAACCAGCAAGGCAGAAAAACTAACCACCTTTGTCTGTCCTCTGGTCTTAATAACAGATTCAGTTCAAGATTCACAAGCTAAATTTAAACTATTCTACCATCGATTTAGATTCAAAGAAAATGTTGGGACCTCTAACTGGTGGCTGGTTACCTGTCTAAGCGGCTGATAGAGAAGATTCGGCTGACCAGCCTCAACTAAAGATTTTCCAGTATTTGACTGGTGGTTGGAGGTCATTGGACTCCCTGATAATTAGATCTGGTTTGCACTTCTCTTGTGTTACCTTGGACTCTGTTAGAAGGAATAACAGTTCTTAAACAGGGACTTACAGTTTGTGGTGGTGGAGGGTGTGAAGTTGGTGGTGGGGGTGGCTGTTGGTGGTGTTGGCGCTGTGCATACGCTCCAGCCTCTCTTTCTCCTTCTCCACAAAGTTGGTATTGGTTCCAGTGCTGGTGGAGAACCCGCGGGTCAGCCGGCTGTGGCTCCGCTGTTGCTGCTGCTGGTCTCTAGGTGGTACCGGTGGAGGTGGGGGTGGAGCTGGGGCAGGGGCCGGGATAGGAGCTGAGATTTGGGTGGGGACAGAGACAGAGGCTGGGGATGGAGGCGGGATAGCGGCAGTAGTGGTGCTGTTGGTGCTGTTGTAGGAGTGATGGGAAGAGGGGTGGTGGGAGGAGGAATGGTGGTGCTGATGGTGAGCGTGGTGTAATGTGATAGAGGGCAGAGCCTGGGGATGGCTCTGGTGTAGGTTGTGGTGATGGTAGTTCCTGGTTGAAACAGAGGTTGATGCTGTCTGTGTCGGGGGAGGAGGAGGAGGGGGTGGGGGAATCGGAGGCTCAGGGGGAGGAGCGGGTGGAGGAGGAACAACAGGTTGTCGGTCCAGGCGCAGGTCTTTGTTCTCCTGGCTGAGCCGGTCCAGCTGGACTTCAAGCTCCTCGATCCGGCGCCGTTGGGTTTCCAGAAGCTTCTGCTGGCTCTCAATGATGTTGTTGAGCTCCAGGAGATACTCCACTGCACGGTTGGGGCTCTCAGGGCTGCTCTGGCCCGCCCCCTGGTTAGCATCCATGGCTGCCAGGCCAGACAGTTAGCACAGAGGCTAAAGCCTGGGGAGCCTAGTCTGGCTAACAGCTAGGGAAACAACCAATGCTCGGTAATTCTAAATGCTGAAACTTCGGAATTTAAACGCTATTGGCTTTCAGAGTGGGTAACACCCAGCTGTCTTCCGGGCCAGCTAAAACTCAGGTTATGTGCTAAGTTTGTTTACTAGGTAAGCACTAGGCTGACTCACAGCTGTGGTTGGTGCAGAGCCCAAAGGCTAACTCACTGAGTGTTAGATATCACACAGTCTAGCAGTGTGCGGACGCAGGTTAATTATCCAACAGACCAAAGGCTAAAGGTAGCACAACTGACTAAACTCCGACTGGTAGCAGTGATACCACAAAGTGCCTGCTGGGTTCTTAAGGCTAGCCTAACCTACAGACTTAAATTAGATAAGCACTACAAGCCTTAACACTATGAAGCAACATCCCAACAATGAAAATTTAATGTATTGCTTACACACTACACAAACAATACAGCACCCTCATTGAAGTACTAACCCTGAAAATTAAATGAAGATAGCTGACCTACGTAAAATGTACCACCTAAATATAATGACTTCAAACTGTAAAAGCGCTATGGCTTAAAGATAACGTTTCTAATGTGTAGCATAAAATCTAGTCCTAAACCTAGAGCCCAGAAATGGCTGAGCTACAAACTATAACCAAAACAAGAGGACCTAACACTGCAATTTGGCTGTACTGGCTACACACAAGTCTAAAACAAAAGGCCTCCTTACTAATTACTAAAAAGCTGTGTTCTATTACCCTACACACTAAACCCTAAAACAAGCAAAACAAAACAAAACAAAAACAAAACAAAACAAAACAAAAAAAGACTTCACCCTCCCCCCCACCAGCAGGAAGTGGGGGGGAGAGGTGTTTTTCCCCTTTAGAGCTCTGGTTTGGCAGTCAAGATAGACCACTTCCTAGTTTGGTCCAGTTGAAGAGGTTTATCGGTGTGTTGACCATTCCCAGCTTAATTCGCGTGTCCTTGTTTGGGTTCAAAGATATAGTGCCTGTAAACCAAGGAGAAATATCTAGAAGGTAGAGGCTGTTTTACCCCACAATAAAACCGTCTTTGTGATCGTTGTCCTGTCAGCCCGTCTGTCAGCACATCTGTTGTATCAATCTTCAGCGCTCAGAAAACAAGAGTATTGTTTTCCATGGATAAGAAACAGAGAACTGGGTTGTTTGAGTGTAAGGCATACTGCACATCCTCATTGTTCAGGGACTGCAGTTCGTTCAGTATGGGTGAAACTCATGATCACGTCCCAGGATTCAATGCAAGGCCTTCCTGCAACCCCTGTGAGAGCGTCGCTGTCTGTACTACAACTCCCAACCAAGACCATCCACAGGGGTTCAGTTCAGTAGGGCTGACCATCAACAATGCACCATCTTGAAAATCCTGCAGTGTGTCTCCAAATCCAATAGAAGTGAGAAATTCTTGGAGGTTGTATTTAATTCACACGAGGCTCCCCTCAGTTAAATAAATAAAAATAAAACAAAGCAACAAAAAAAAACAAAACAGTCCCGTGTTGAAACTAAACGTCTGAGAAATCACTGAAACATTACACAGCACGGAAAGAAAGCACTGATTTCAGTCGAAGATCATCTTCTGATGAACGTAGCCGAGGAGAATGACAGCCACTCCAGGTCCATGGGTTCACCTAAAGGACTCGGCCTGTCATCCTGCACTGGCTCTGCCTGAGGAGGCAACATGCAAAGGTCCAATGTCATGTCAGGCCTTCTCCCTGGGTCCGGTGATCCATGGGGGAAACGCCATCGCCGTCATCCTGAGTCAGACGATGCTACTGGAGCCTTCTCCATGTAATCCATCCATTTTCGAGGAAAAAGAGAAAGAGAGAGAGAGAGAGAAAGCACATTTGACAGGAGAGAGGAGGACATAAGTGGAGGTTTGGCAGAGAAGAGATGCTGTTACTGTGATAGCCATGCAATACTAGCTCTGCACTGTGACAGTCTGACCCCTGGTCTGCACCAGCCCTGCTCTCAGTCATGCATCTCTCGCACCAGAAGCATTCTCATTTTAATCAATACTGCCGTCTACACTGGGTCGAGGTCTAAAATGGCATTCATCATTCAAGTCTACAGGCCCACTGATCAAAAAAAGTATCGTCAATGTCACATGGAAAAAAGATTAACCACCTGCATAGTGTGTTGCTTCAGACTGCTCCATTAGGAAAGCAGAAGGAACATGTCCAAAAAGATTTAGAAATTAAAACTCATTTAAAAAAAAAAAGGTATTTGTGCACCTGTAGGTCACCCGAAAAAAATATGTGGGCTTGTTTGTCCGTTGAAAGGGACTCTATTTTCCAGTTGTGGCTAGGAAAGTGTGGATCAGGTGACTGTAAATTTAAAGTAGAATACGTAATGTTGGGAATCGGTGACCTATATTCTATTTTTTTGAACTTTGCTTTATTTTACTGTTGTGTTTTTTTTGTTGTGAGGTGTAGTCACAGAGTGGCACTACAGCTCCCTATCCCCGATTCACTGCCTGCAACCGCACATTTTAGTGGAAATTAGAAAATGTAATTAGCGTCACTGCTGGATCCTTTTTTTTCCAGTTTTCGAGTTGTCCATCTTTCAAAAGCATGGCTGAGTTACCATGACATAGTGTTATCAATGCACAGGCATTTCCTTGGTCGGCGACTACCATGTTCAGAGATCTGGCCCCTAGTGTCAGCGAGCAGGCAAAAAAATAGACAGCAACGAACAGGGTCAGCTAAGAAAAAACATTTTAAGCCTTAATAAAACACATACAGAAAAAAAACAAACTAGTAATCATTCTGTTGTCACACGCTGTCCTCGACTTTACACTTTTAAATGTGCGCCTAAAAACAAACGGTTCGGACACAAATGGACATGCACAATATGACCAGTGCAGATCAATGTAGACCAGTGCAAACAACTGTGGACCAGAGTACAGACCACTGTAGTCTAGTGTAGACCAGGGCAGACCAGTGTAGAATAGTGTGGACCAGAGTTTAAACCAGTGTGGGCTAGCACACCAGTAAAGACCAGTGTAGACTAGTGTGGACCAGAGTGCATACCAATGTAGACCAGTGTGGACTAGTGTACGCCGGTAAAGACCAGCGTAGACTAGTGTAGATTAGTGTCCACAGGTAAAGAATAGTGTAGACTAGTGTGGAATAGTGTACACCGGTAAAGACCAGTCCAGACTAGTGTGGAATAGTGTATACCGGTAAAGACCAGTGTAGACTAGTGTGGAAGTGTACACCGGTAAAGAATAGTATAGACTAGTGTGGACTATTGTACACCAGCAAAGACCAGCGTAGACTAGTGTAGACCACTGCAGACCAGTGTAGCGCTATGATTAGCATTAGCATGTATGTATCTCTGCTGGTCACCATTGGAGCCCAACACTGAACACTGCCTCTTTCCTTCTTATCTGAATGCTTTTTGTTTTCTGTTTCCTTTATGTCTTTCATCTCTCTCTTATCCACCCCTCTACCCTGACCTCTTCCTTTCCCTCTCTCCCCAGCTCCGTTCTTACCATGAATCAGTTTTTCTTTTTTCAGTCCGTCTATCTCTCTCTCTCCCAATTACATGTTCTGATTGAGTCTTCAAATGGCCTACACCTACACTTTCTCTCTCTTTCACTCTCTGTCACTTCCTTTGCTCCTCCATCGCTACGTCTCTCTGTCCCTGTCCCTCCGAGCCTCAACCTCTCTCTCACTCTCTCTCTCTCTCCAATTAACTCATTCCTTTCAAACATGTTTCTTCATCTTCTCATTCTTCCTGTCTCCCTTCTCTCCCTTCCCCTCACTTTCTCAACCTCTCGCCATCTCTCTGAGAATTCAACATCATTCAGTGTGTGTGTGTGTGTGTGTGTGTGTGTGTGTGCTGTTTTCAACTCTCATAAGGTTTCTTTAGGATAGACCACCCTTTCTTCACTTGTTTTTTAAGGTTTCACTCCATCTGTAGCTTAGTGTCAGTCTATGTGAATGTACATAAAGCATCTCAGAATACACACACACACACACACACACACAGTGATAAAGCTAGTTCTCTGGTCTCCCCTGAAAAGGATCCAAACACGTTCAGTTTTCTATTTCTTCCCATTAAGCTTATTTAATTATTAATGTGCCCTAACTGACCATCATTTCTCTCTGTCCGTCTATCTCTCTCTCTTCCATCACTCTTCTTTAACTCTTCCACCCCCCTCCCCCTCTTTCTGTCATTGTCTGTCTCTGTCCTTGCTCTGGGTACGCTCGCCCATGCCCTTGTGGTTGTTCCAGGCTCATCTACATATGTGAGACGGGCGACGCTGCTTTTGGAACTGGACTTAATATAGGGGGCGAGGGAGCTGCCGTTGTGTTCAAGCACATGTGTGTGCATGCGCGTGTGCGTGTGTGTGTGTGTGTGTGTGTTTGTGTGCATGAGGCCCGTGCTTGTATATGTGGATTGCATGCATGTAACATACAGTATGAACTACTGCATATGATTGTACGGTGAATGCATATCCATGTATTTATGTACAGAACTAATTATGCATCTTTATAGGATATAAGGTCTGTTTGTGTCTCACTATGTTTATGTGCTAGTATATTTGGTATGTATGTATGTATGTATGTATGTATGTATGTATGTATGTATGTATGTATGTATGTATGTATGTATGTATGTATGTATGTGGCACTGTCGTATATGTTCTCTTGTGCCAGCATTTGTCTTGACCAGTGCAGTCATCCTGTTAATCTCTCCCTTGTAATTTCAGGCCAGTTTCTGTGATTGGCCGGTTAAATTGCCCGTTTTAATATGTGATCTATCATCCACATGACTGCAGGATGGGCACACTCAAAGTGCGCGCGCGCACACACACACCAACATAAATACACAAACACACACACATAGTCATACTTACATGTACATACCTAATTTCATGCATGCATAAGCAGTCATACGTACGTTCGCACAAACACATAAGCAATGACATGCACAGGCATGCACGGACACGAGCATACACACTGATGCAGCAGCAGCAGCAGCAGCAAGGAGAAAAAAGACTGCTCTCTCACTTCTGGCCTGGGATCGCTGCAGAGATGGAAGACGTGAGGAGAAGGAGGGGATGATTATCAATCCCTACTCATCCCTCGCTTCCGTCTCCCCACCGCCTCTTTCTTCCGTCTCCCTCTCCTCCTCTGCTAGTGTCACCATACCTCCGACCGGAGACGAGCCGTTCGCTGTTCAATACCAGGGGGTCCGCTTTCTTCCACGACACAGTCAGTTTTGGAGAAAGCGGACCTCTGTTCCACGAAAATGTCTCAAAGCAACGAGACTCCGAGGCCCGGATCCCCTTCTTGTTGAGTCTTATCCCTGTTCGCGTCCCGTTATCATTCCCCTGCGTGTATTGCGCGCTGGTTGTCAACGAGGCATCTGCAGTACCGATCTGTGAGTGTGTGAGAGCAATGATTATTTATTAATTTATCTCTTTTTTGGGGGTGGGGGGGTCACCAAAAAGAATTCCAAAAAAAAACTGGCTGTGAGACAGGTCCAGACAGGGTGGATGAGGATGTGGTGAAAATAAAGAGATGAGGGAGCGAAAGGAGGTGGAGTGGGGGGGGGGCAAAAAGGGAGCCCCGGAGTGGTCTTCTAGCACAGACAGACAGACAGACAGACAGACAGGGGGGGGGCGCACCGTCACGCCGCGACAAACAGAGAAAATCGCCTCACCAACTCGTCGTTGCGGGAATCTCCGATTTGCGCACACACGTCGAGTGAATTCGGGCGCCGCTACCTCGGGGAGACGCCGGAAAGCCTGGCTTCCGGCCTGCCGTCGTTAAGTCAGAGACCGGCGTCCCTCACTCCGTCCGCAGCGGCCGAGCTCCGACGTGCTCCGCAATTATGTGACAGGAAGGCTAATGAGTGACGCGCTCCGACTTCACGTTGGTTCCGGTGGATGGGGCAACAGAAAGAAAAGAAAGAAAAGAAAACGGGGCTGTTTTATGAAGCCCAGACGTCGAAAGTCATCACGGGCGAAGTTTAACAGATGTCGGTGCGCGGGTTTTTGTTTTCTCCCGGAGAAAAAAGAAAAACGAGCAAATAAACGACCCAGAAAAAAAATAAAATAAAAATAAACCCTCTCAATCCTCAAACAGGTCCGTTAACAGGCGCGTCGGCGCGTGAATTTCGTCCTCCTGTATGGAAAGCCGAAAGTGCCACAATACGCCTCTATGGCTTTCCATGTACCGTCAGCTCGGGAGAGGTGACGGCTCTCTCCTCCGCGCGCCGCTTCCGTTTGCATCTTGCGCGCGCTTCTGCTGCACCTGCCGCGTACCTCCCCCGCCACCCGCTCCACCGCGCGCACACCGCGAAAGACAGCCCCGTAAGCTTGTTGGTGTGTTTTTGTTTTTTTTTGTTTTTTTTTTCGCGGTTACTGCAGCAGCTTTTACTGGTTGGTTTGGTCTAAACCCGCCTCAGCGCCCGGGTCCGACTATCACTTTAACTAACGGAGGAGGGGGGGAGTGGAGGAGGAGGGGGGATTCATCAAGTGTTTCATTTATTTCAATGACTCACATGATGGGATGGATGGCTACTCTGACGTAGTCGACGGTGGGGGGGGGGTACAGCGTGACACATACTCTTTGACATCAGGCCAGTACCACCATTTTGGGGAGCTCATATCAGAGACGGCATGCTAATGAGAGAGATGGACCATGAGAGAGAGGATTAAAGAGAGAGGGAGAGATGAGAGGAGTGGATAGGAAGAGAGGGGAGGTTAAGAGACCTCGAGACAGAGGGAGGTGAAGAGAGGGAAGAGGGGAGAGAGAGCAGTATAGATAGGTAGAGGGGTGGGGGGGCCGTTGGAGTAGGAGAGACATGGGAGGCCAAGAGATCTGCAATCAGTGCCAACATGGGCGTGAAAGTTTCTCCCCTCTCTCTCTCTCTCTCTCTCTCTCTCTCTCTCTCCTCTCTCTCTCTCTCTGTCCCCCCCCTCTCTCTCTCTCTCTCTCTCTCTCTCTCTCTCTCTCTCTCTCGTGCAGCGTTAGTACTGCAAACTTGACAAAGACGCTTAAGGTAAATACGTGGGTGTCTCTCGTACTGTCACAGGTTCCTGTTATAGCTTACTTTAAAACATGTGATTATCAGGAAGAGAGACCCTGTATACCGGTGAGGGGGGGGAGGGGGCCAGAGAGGACTTCAAGCTCTAGAGGCCATTAATTTTACTACGCCTATAGATTTGGTAGTCCTGCTGTGATCCTGTGTAGTTCAGTCGGTACACCGCCTGGTGTCATGGCGGCATGTATCCTGAGGGTGGCAGTGATGCGCCCAAAAGTTGGAGTTTGTTTCGCGGTGCAGTTGTTTCACTGTAAAGTGCTTCGTGTCCTCGGACTAGAAATGCGGACATTTCATTTCAAAATCCCATCAGCGAGTTTGGGGCCCATCAATAGATGTCACACTGACAGGTGAAAAGTTATTAACCTTTTTTTCCCCGAATTCCCCCCCCCCCAACTACAACCCTAGCCTGGCGGTTGGAGATCATCCTGTCTTGTGACCACTTACCTGAGTGACATTACCAGTGATTCAGAGGGAAGGGGAAAGTACAGGAAGAAACTGAGATAATGCTGACATTGAGCGCAGATTATGAGTGACAAGGTGAAAGAGATATCGCAACACAACTTTAGTTGCTTTTTTTCCCCTACAGAGCACCTGCAAGCCTGAAATGCTCCACCAACAGTCACCTGAAAATGCTTGGCAGCAAATACATTTAGCAAAAACTGTTGCCACATCTGAAAGAGTTTCACAACGAGGACACCGTAGTGGGCATGGTGGCACAGTGGTTAGTGCTGTCAACTCACAGCAGGAAGGTCCTGGGTTCGAGCCCCGGGGTAGTCCAACCTCGGTGGGTCATCCCAGGTCGTCCTCTGTGTGGAGTTTGCATGTTCTCCCCGTGTCTGCGTGGGTTTCCTCCGGGGGCTCTCGTTTCCTCCCACAGTCCAAAGACATGTAGGTCAGGTGACTTGGCCGTACTAAATTGTCCCTAGGTATGAATGTGTGTGTGTGGTGGGGGGGCCTGTGATGGCCTGGCGGCCTGTCCAGGATGGCTCCCCACCTGCCGCCCAATGACTGCTGGGATAGTCTCCAGCATCCCCGTGACCCTGAGAGCAGGATAAGCAGTTCAGTTAATGGATGGATGGATGGATGGATGGATGGATGGACACCGTGGTGACTCGGGTATCTAAAAAGAAACAACAACCTGGAGTTGTGTGAAAGGCAAATCTTGAAAGAGAAAATATTTTAACACCTTAAGATAGCCCCTTGATTTCTGAGCTCAAGGTAAAAAATGACATGCCCAAAATAAATGGCTGTAGCTCTTGAAAACTTTTGAATATATATATATATATATATATATATATATATATATATATATATATATATATATATATATATATATATATATATATATATATATATATGTGTGTGTGTGTGTGTGTGTGTGTGTGTGTGTGTGTGTGTATGCATACGCATGGTCTCTCCAGTGAGCTTAGCAAGAGAGATGAGTTGTTGCTTCCTTCACCAGGCCTCAACTCCAAGCGCTGCTGCTGTGCATGTTGTTTCAGACCGAGTCAACGTTTTAATCACGCCGTCGCTTTATTGTGATTATTTGCAGTGGTCACAAAAGCGTTTCTAGTCTCCGCTGCTGTCCGTTGTAGAGATATAGGAGCTGTGTGGTTTCTCTTCCAGGGAGAAGAATCTGTGTTAAGGTCGGTTTGCTTCAGTTGAAGGTTTGTTGTTCGCCAGGTAAGTTTTGACCTGGCGGGCTGCTGACAGGAAAAAAGAAAAAAGAAAAAGCGACAAGGATCTGACACGATGTTGTGAAGGTACCATGGCATCCTCCTCACAGAGCGTCCCTCTTACACCTTCCCTTTCTGTCACTTTAGCTGTTGCTTGCCTATGGGTAAGAGGTTGTTTTCCATCCCATAAATCATATTTTAGGACATTACAATGTAAACAGACCCGAGGTCAGGGAATGAATGTGTGTGAGTGAGGGATTTTGTCTCTCTCTCTCTCTCTCTCTCTCTCTCTCTCTCTCTCTCTCTCTCTCTCTCTCTCTCTCTCTCTCTCTCTCTCTCTCTCTCTCTCTCTCTCTCTCTGTTGGTGACCTGACTCCCTCCTACTCTCTCACTCTTTCTCTCAACTGAGTCCATCTCACATACTCTCTCTCTCTCCATCTTTCTTCTCGACATCCATCCTCATTTCTCTCTCTCTCTCTCTCTCTCTCCCTCTCTCTTTCTTTCTGGCCTCACTCATCATTTCAGTGCAGCCTCTGCCATCAGAACGTATTGATCGGAACACGTTTTGGCGCGTCCAACGCCGGACGGTAAATGCGGTCTCTTCGGGGGGCTCCGTGTTCAGATGTGCTATTCTCCAGCAAGATGAATATAAGTAACCCTCAAACCGGTGCCGGTAAGTGGAGGACGAGGTGTAAGCCAGCCGAGGGAGCAGCAGCAGCAGCGTGCCATGTGCCGATATAACATGCTCCTCTGCAAGGGTCAGACATGAACGTCCGTGTCTTCTGGATGGAAGTCAGAGAGGTCTGCAACAGAAAACAAACGATGTTGCATTTCGCTTACCTGACCAGGCGTCCATAATCCTTTGCTTGTACGTCTTAACCGCGGTGGTACAAGCAACACCTCTTACGCACAAATTAGTTTTTAGACCTAGTTAAATGCAAGCACATTTCAATCGTCACAAAATCCAAGATGGCCAAGGCGATAGCGGCTGAGCGGCTGAGGCGTCTGGCAGCCATCTTGGACACCTTTGACTTTTTTAGCACGCTGCGATGTACATTTACTCCACTCAGCTGTTTAGTAAAGTCGTCAGCTGTTGGGGTCCAGTAAAATCTGCAAGAGACGATTCGAGTTCCAGTTGAGTGTGATGCACGTGGTTTAGGCTGCAGGTTATTGCCTCGGTGCCGCAGTTCTTCACACACAAACATACTTCTGATGCTTGCATCCAAAGACAAAAATCAAAACAAAATGGCATACGGACGTCCGGGTAACATGGCAGTCTACTCCGTTGCCTACCAACATGGCATCGTCGGATCGAATCCCCGTGTTACCTCCGGCTTGGTCGGGCGTAAGTACAGACACAATTGGCCGTGTCTGCGGGTGGGAAGCCGGATGTGGATATGTGTCCTAGTCGCTGCACCAGCGCCTCCTCTGGTCGGTCGGGGCGCCTGTTCGGGAGGGAGGGAGGGAGGGGTAGCGTGAACCCCCCCCCACGAGCTACTTCCCGCTGGCGAAACTCCTCACTGTCAGGTGAAAAGAAGCAGCTGGCGGCTCCACGTGTATGTGGTAGACATGTGGTAGTCTGCAGCCCTCCCGGGGTCGGCAGAGGGGGTGGAGCGGTGACCGGGACCGCTCGGAAGAGTGGGGTAATTGGCCGGATACATCTGGGGAGAAAAAAAGAAGTTGGGGGGAGGGTGTGATGGCATACAAAGTTCAATTGAGGAAACGCTAAACGAACTATTATAATGAGACTAGTGTTTAACCAAACAGCATGATGACATGTAGAGGAGCTTTCTCTGTGGCCTTCTCTTCCAGCATCCAAACTTTGCACCTGTGTGCAGGCCTAGTCACTATCAATGCTCACCGTTGCAGCGCCACTCCAAAACATTTCCTGCCGTCCCTGCAGGGTGCAGCATGGCACAACAATGTCCAGTGTTTTAAAATAAGCCATCCCTCTCTAGTTTCTTTCACACCCGCTGCATCCCTCTCTTGTGCTTTCTCTCCCCTTTTCTCTCTTGCTGCTTCCTTTCTCTCCATTCCTCTTCCAGCCTGTCTGTCACTCTGTCCTTTTAAGTTCTCTCTCTCTCTTTCTCCCCCGAGTCTACTCCAGTCTTGTTCACTCCGCACTTTCTCTGTTTCCTTCTATTTTCTCTTCTACCGACTTTCTCTCCGCCTCTCTCTCTCTCTCTCCCTCTCTCTCGCTCTCTCTCTCTCTCTGTCTCTTTCTCTCTCCTCGCTCTCTCTCTCTCTCTCTCTCCTCTCTCTCTCTCTCTCTCTCTCTCTCTCTTCCCTCTCTCTCTCTCTCTCTCTCTCTCTCTCTCTCTCTCTCTCTCTCTCTCTCTTCCTCTCTTCTCTCTCTCTCTCTCTCTCTCTCTCCCTCTCTTCTCTCTCTCTCTCTCTCTCTCTCTCTCTCTCTCTCTCTCTCTCTCTCCACTCTCTCTCTCCTCTCTCTCACTCTTTCTCTCTCTCTCTCTCTCAGGCCCAGTAACAGCTGTGTGTTGGTCACATCTGGGCTTAAACAGACTCACTGGAGTGGAAGACTGTTAAGTAGTCTTTCAACCCAATTAGTTTCATATCTCTCAACACTGTTAAATTCTGAGTCAAGTTCCTTCATGTTGCTGTATACTACTACTACATTTGGCTGCTCCCGTTAGGGGTCGCCACAGCGGATCATCCGTTTCCGTCTCTTCCTGTCCTCTGCATCTTCCTTTATCACACCAGCCACCTGCATGTCCTCTCTCACCACATCCATAAACCTCCTCTTTGGCCTTCCTCTTCTCCTCTTCCCTGGCAGCTCCATATTCAGCATCCTTCTCCCAATATACCCAGCATCTCTCCTCCACACATGTCCAAGCCATCTCAGTCTTGCCTCTCTTGCTTTGTCTGCAAACCTCCATCTTGAGCGGTCCCTCTAATATACTCGTTCCTAATCCTGTCCTTCTTCGTTACCCCCAATGAAAATCTTAGCATCTTCAACTCTACCACCTCCAGCTCCGCCTCCTGTCTTTTCGTCAGTGCCACTGTATCCAAACCATATTAAAAAATAAAAAAACTTCATGTTGCTGCACACTGCACACACAATTCTACCCAGGGGTCCCAGGAGTCGAATCTATTGAGATTAAAATGATTGGCCCAGGATATTCACCAAAGGAGTGACAGGTGGCACAGTAAATAAGGAAGCGGTCCTAGCAACAAGAGGTCTCTGGTACGCCTCGGAAGTGTCCTTGACCAAGACTCCGAATCTCTACCAGTCCCAGTGGTGCCGTTCACAGCATAAACCCGACCTCTGACCTCCCTGTGGAGGAGGGTAAGGGAAACAACAGAAGCGTCCTGCAGGGATCATAATTGCTCTCGCACACTGATGTTTTTTAGTCCTGAAAATCCACCGAGTGCGAGCTGAAAACAGGGAAAGCAGTGTGTGTTTTAGTTGACACAATCGATACCACTGTTTAAAAAGAATTCATTTGACACATGCAATGCAAATCTCCTCCAACACGGTGATACAGATGAACGTCTACCAGGGAGCCAAACATTTAACGTCGTGAGTGGGATTGTGGAGATTAGTGGACACCAAGTGAGAGGCGGACTAAGACAAACCAGCCTGTATTATGTCAGCAGTGGTTTGGTTTTAATGCAGAAAACTAAACAGACTCTTATACAACACCTAGTACCCACCAGGCAATGCAACTCATTCCAGTTGGAGTCCATTCTGGCTATCCTTGTGTTTTTAGTTGCTACGTATGTCCACTTCTTTAGTTGCCAGGGAAGCTAACTCATCTCTCTTTCCTGCGTACGTTACTTTGGAGGGAACATTTAAGACGGTACCCACATGTTGGTAACTGTCATATGAAGGGCTGTAATACGATAGCAGTGGCTCCCAAACCAGCCCTCGAGTACTCACAGTACTGCTGGTACTCTGGTCCAGGTAGTCTAATTACAGCCACCTGTTGTTACAGGTCTAAAGACAAAGATAGTTTACCTGGATAGGATCCACCACTTGCTACCTTTTCTATTCCCAGAGAGTTGGATCAGTTCATCTGGACACATTTAGTTGTATAGTTAGTACAGTCTCCCACTAAACCTTGTGTCCATATGAGCTGATTCAACTTTCCAGGAATTCCTTACCTGGATTATTGAGCATGCATCAATATATCGTTTTCATTGTTTCTCCATTTGTGATCGCTTTCTACTACTTGTTTAAAATGTCTAGAGCATCTGAGATGAATGGGCGAGATAGACATGGCAATATGACCAATGATAACGTACGTCATGTGACTTTAGAACTGTGAATCTTCTCGTTTTCAGATTTTTGAAAGGTGCCGTGTCCAAATACTGTATTCTATACATTTCTATCAGGATAACGCGGTCTTTGTTGAAATGAGCAGATGCAGACAGGTAATTCTCTGAAATCTCGATGGTTTGTGATTTTGTGCATTTTCCTATCGACAGCCATTCATTTTACGCTTACTGCGCTTTGACGGCACCTAGTGGCCATTTTCAGAGCGGCATGCCTTTCGTTCAGGATAAAGTACCTTTGCCGAATGCCTGGCACAACATGTGAATGTAATTAAACTACTTGGCAGAATAGAAAACCAGTGATACTGGCGGTCCACAAGGACCGGGTTAAAACTACTGAACCGCCGCAGCCGGGATGCGAACCCGGGTCTTCCCCACTGGCGGCTACGTTAACCAATGCTAAAGAGTCCGACCCCTTAGCCAAGGGCTAGCGAGTCTAGTCATCCGTGGTCGTTACACTGCCTCCCTCCTTCGGGAAGCGCATCCTCGCGCTTCAGCATATCAGCTCCCCCACACTTCTGGGCGCACGCGCTTCCGTTGGCCTCGCGGTCTCACCATTCTACTTCCGACACCAATGTAGGTGAATTCCGGGGGGCAGCCGGGAACCGCCGTAGCCGGCACGTGAACCCGGGTGTAGCGAATTCGGGGGGCAGCCGGGAATCCGCCGCAACCGGGTCGTGAACCCGGGTCTCCCGCACCCCTGGCTGCGAACTTGGGTTTTGGGGACACCTAGCTAAGATGCCTGTTACATGACTTTCACGGCCGTAGCCACAATGAATAAAACCCTCTCTAGTAACACTGCTAGTAATATCGATATCTAGTACTGATCAATTGTTACCCTTTCCTTTTGCCTGACTGTGGACAGCACATATATTCTTGTTAGTTTCCATGGCAACATATGTTAACACTGTATTAGCATGGAGTCAATGTCAGGCCAATGACCTTTCACTCGCTCTAGCTCTCTCCCCCCTCTTTTCTCTTGTCCTCCTCAATCACGGCCGCTCCCTACTCCTCCATCCCATCCATCTCCTCTGTGTGACGTCTGTCTGCCTGCATTCCCTCTGCCTTCAACACCAGGGGAATCCTGGGACGTATAATTAGTAAGAGCAATTAGTAGGAGGACTGGAATTGGGGGGATGGAGGAGAAGTGCTATGTGGCGGTGTGTTTGTGTGATCTACATGTGTTTGTATGTGTAGCTGTGCACAATGTATGTGTGTGTGTGTGTTTGTGTGGGGGGCAGAATACAACAGATAAAGAGCATCACAACAGTGATTAACCATACCCATAGTGTAAACAACTTACCGTGTGTGTGTGTGTGTGTGTGTGTGTGTGTGTGTGTGTATGTGTGTTGTTTGTACTTTAAATAATTGTGTGTGGGTGAGTGCCATGTATGTATGTATGTATGTATGTATGTATGTATGTATGTATGTATCTGTGTTTGTGTGGGTATCCAGTGTCTGTGTATATATGGTGCATGTAAGAGCCATTCTGGTGGTTCTGTATGTGGTATCTTAGTTCACCACTAGGTGGTAGTATTGTGTGGGTGTGGCTTCCTGGGGTGATTGCACTCCTCACTACAAAAGCATAGGTGTGTTTGTTACCTGGTGGTTGGGTGACGGGGAGCTGACACGGTTTTTACCGCTAAGCTGGGACACAGCACTTCTTCACACTTTTTGGTTACAGTCATGGCTTAGTTTTTTGTTCAACAATAACCTGGATTCCTGCATCGCTACAACAAACCCATCATCTTTCAACTTGGAACAATAATCTGGACAACAGCAGAGCGTCATAACCCAAGGTATCTCCCGCACCCACCCGAGCTCCTAATGTTTGTTTGAATTCGGAGCTACACAAGTAAAAACCTTAGGCTCATGGAAACCAGTCGATTTGCTCTTTGCATCGTGCATGACTGATTGTGAAGTTGCCCTGTTTCATGAGAAGTTTGGAAATTGAAAGTAGGCCGATTGATCTCATGTATGGAGTGAATATTTTTTGTTGACACCTATACTTTCTGAGTCCTAGTGCTACCGAGGCTGCATCAGGATATTTCACGAGTCCATCAGCATTTCAGAAGGAAAGGAAATTTACCGGGAACCGACTAACACAAGCCAAAAGGAGGTCTGGTTAGTGCACCCGCGTATTTATGTTTTTGTCTGTTGAATGGAGCTGAAATAAGATGATGTGCAGCCCGCTACGGTAGCCTTCTTCAATGGTTGTTTTGTGGATACAATTTTTCCAAAAGTAGGCTAAAGCCGATTGCAATGTGCTCATTGAAGATGGATTCTTGCCTTCTAATTCATGATGTCAAGGAATGTTGAAATGAAATGTGGATACTTACCCTCTGATTGTTGATCAATTGAGCGATTGTTTTTTGAGTGAAGAAAAATCCACCAACTGTCAAACTCAGTGCGCATTGAAGCGTCTTAAAGTGACAGTACACATTTTTGAAAATGGGTGACAAATCCAAGGATAAACCTGTGAGTGCTATGCAAAAGCCTGCCAATGAAGTGTCTGACAATATTCCTGAAACAAGTGTTGAAAATGTTGATGTACATAATATTGGGAGAGTGCTTTCAAAGGAGCCAGAGGCTACTAACAAAAGGCTAAGAAAGCCTACTGAAAAGGGGTTGGCTTTGATTGTTGAGAGGTTGCAAAAGGACAGAAACAAATGTTTCAAAAGGGTGACCAAATTGCAAATTGAAATCAAAGAGCTCTTGGGGTGTTTGGTATCCAAAGAAAATGTGTGTGCTGTGTCAAAGAAAATTGAAAAGGTTAAATCCCTGTGTGAAACTGGCACTGAACACCATAACACATTGATCAATGAGTTTTGTTTACCTGAGGAAGATAAAGGTAAACAGGAGGCATACTTTTGTAAAATAATGGACCGCAATAAAGGTTTTATTGAACAAGTGAACACGTGGTTGACAGAAAATGAAAATGTGGATGATGATGAACTTGTGAATGATGATGCAGGGGGTCATGTTAATAAACAGGATATTCATGATAATATTCAACCAGCAGATAGTGCATCCAATTTGTCCAGCAAAGTATCTCACTCGACAAGCTCCTCAGGATCTAGCAAGTCTGCTCTGCGTCTGGCTAAGGCAGAGAAAGCAGCGTTACAGGAAAGGGCAGCTGCTCTGGCTAGGAGGCATGACCTAGAGGCACAAGAGGAGAAACTAAGAAAACAAAAGGAACAATTGGAGCTTGACCCTGAGCTTGCCGTTGCCGCTGCTAGATTGTCTGTGTTGGAAGGCAGTTCTGTTGGAGGAAAGTCTGCCTCTGATGGGATGAATTCTTACCTGAAAAAAGGACAGAGGTCAGGACTCAATCCGACGGTGAAGGCATTTCAGCCTAAAGGAGAGGCTCTGACTATGAAACATGCCCCAATGGCGCCCCCTGTCTTCTCTTCAAAGGATGTGCGGCCAAAATCACAGTTGGCACCGATGAATTCCATCCGCAGGCCACATCCACAAAAGGATACTGGACCACCACACACAACTGTTATGCATCAGCCTCACAATGTTTTCACAGCTTCAACGGTTGCACTCAAAAGGCCAATGCCTACACAGGAAAATGGGCTTCAATCTGTCTGGAGCACCTCAGTGGTGCAAAATGCAAGTAACCCTAATGCCATTTGTGACATCATGCAAAAGCAGAATGAAATCACCACAATGCTGGTCCAACAGCAAATACTGTCGACTTTACCAAAAAGAGAGATGGTTCTCTTTGATGGTGATCCGCTAAAGTGTATGCCTTTCCTCAGAAGTTTTGAGCACTGCGTGGAGGAGAGAACTGGCAGCTATCAGGACTGTTTATATTTTTTGGAGCAATATACATGGGGCCAACCCAGGGAAATGGTCAGAAGTTGTATGCATATGGCACCACAGGAAGGATATGAAATGGCAAAGAGCCTGTTAAAGGAACACTTTGGGAATGAATACAAAATTGCCGCGGCCTACATGGAAAAGGCCTTTAGCTGGCCTGTTATCAAAGTTGAGGATGTTCAGGCACTGCAAGATTTTTCAAGGTTTCTGAGAGGGTGCTGTAACGCCATGATGGAGATACAGTACATGGAGGAGATGAATATCCCATCAAACATGAGGAACATTATCTTGAAGTGTCCATACAAACGGCGGGAGCGCTGGAGGTCCACAGCCTGTGATATCCAACAACAGCGAGGCTATAGGGCCACATTCCCAGACCTCGTGAATTTCCTGGAGAACCAAGTTAGGATTCTCTCTGATCCGTTTTTTGGAAATATTTCCGAGGCTCGACCTGCTGCTCCAGTAACAACACTAAACAGGAGTAAGCCACCAACCAGGAGCAATCAAGGAAGCAGTTTTGCAACTGCAATTACAGCTACCGACTGTACTATAGACTCTTCCTCCTTATCTTTGTCCTGCCTGTACTGTGAAGAAGAACACGCATTATTCCAGTGTCCAAACCTTATCAAACTCCCTCAAGCGGAGAAGATTGAATTCCTGAAAGGGAAAGCAGTTTGTTTTGGATGTTTGAAGCCTGGTCACATGTCTAGGGAGTGCAAGGGTCGCTTGACTTGTGAAGAATGCAGCTTGAAACACCCCACTCTACTACATGACCCCAACAAGGAGAAGCGGCAGGAGTCAGAGGAAACAGCCAATAATCCGATTATTAAGGCGTGTGTTTCTACTGGGGCCGGAGACGAAGACTGCACTCTGTCCATTGTACCAATGCAGTTGAAATCTAGGAAAGGAGATAAGGTGCTACGGACGTATGCCTTCTTAGACCCTGGAAGTACGGCGACCTTCTGTACACGTCACGTGATGAGGAAGTTGAATCTTCAAGGTACTAGGACCAACGTCACATTGCAAACCTTGGGACATGAAACAGTGATGGAAAGTGACATGCTTACAGGTCTGGAAGTGTCAAATTTGGATGGAAATCATTTCTTGGAGCTTCCAGTAACTTTCACACAGGAGAAAATCCCTGTCTCAAGACGTAACATCCCCACTGAAAGAGACCTCAAGAAATGGGAGTATCTGAAGGAAGTCAAAATCCCAGGATTGGATGCAGACGTGGAGATTCTTATCGGGACTAATGCACCGAAGCTCATGGAACCCTGGGAAGTGATCAATAGCGAAGGTGATGGCCCTTATGCCGTGAGGACCCTGCTAGGGTGGGTCGTCAATGGTCCTTTGAGAGGCAATGGGAGTCAGAGAGGCTGCTCAACCATTTACGCCAACAGGATATCCATCACCAAACTGGAGGAGTTATTGGTCTCTCAGTACAACCAAGAGTTCAGTGAAAAAACATTGGAAGAGAAGCCGGAGATGTCAAGGGAGGACCTCACGTTCATGGAGATAATGAAGAGATCAACATGCAAGCAGGAAGGTCATTACTGCATGGACCTACCCTTTAAAATGGATGACATCACCCTGCCTAACAACCGGTGCATAGTCGAGCAACGTATCCAAAGTCTGAAAAGAAAGTTTGAAAGGAACAAGACCTACCAGGAGGAGTATACATCATTTATCAGTGAAATGATTGACAATGGTTATGCAGAGGTGGTGCCTCAGCACCAGTTGGACTGCCGGGATGGCAGAGTGTGGTGCCTTCCACATCACGGAGTGTATCACCCAAGAAAGAAAACCCTGAGAGTCGTCTTTGATTGTGGAGCGAGGTTTCAAGGGACCTCACTGAATGACCGGCTATTGCAGGGTCCTGATCTGACCAATTCTCTTTTCGGCGTCTTGACAAGATTCAGGCAGGAGAAGGTGGCTTTGATGACTGATGTCAAGTCTATGTTTCACCAAGTGAAGGTGTCTGAGGAACATGTCGATTTCCTCAGGTTTTTGTGGTGGCTCCAGGGTGACATGTCACAGGGTCTTGTGGAGCACAGAATGACGGTGCACATTTTTGGGGCAGTTTCCTCTCCCAGCTGCGCAAACTATGCTCTTAGGAGGACTGCCATGGACAGCCAGGATGATTTTAAATCGGAAGTGGCTGACACCATCTACAACAATTTTTACGTGGACGATTGTCTCAGATCTGTACTCACAGAAGAGGAAGCCATGCAGTTGGTAGTGGACCTCACTGACATGTGCTCGAGAGGAGGATTCCAGCTAGTCAAGTGGACAAGCAACAGCCGGGCTGTACTCTCGACCGTTCCGGAGTCAAAACGATCCAACACGACGAGGCAGCTGCACTTGGAGCAGGATGATCTACCATTGGAGATGGCACTTGGACTGAATTGGTGCGCAGAGAGTGACACTTTCATGTTTAAACCTGCAGTGGAAAGGCGACCACATACAAGACGTGGCATACTTTCAGTGGTCAGTTCCATCTATGACCCACTGGGATTCTTGTCACCATTCACCTTGCTGCCAAAGCTGCTGCTGCAAGAAATGTGTCGAAGGAACATGTCCTGGGATGACCCTATACCCCAGACATTCTCGCAGCAATGGAAGGCGTGGCTGCTGGACTTGGATAAGGTGGTGGAGCTGAAGGTGGACCGCTGTATTAGACCGAAAGACTTCAGAGGACCGGTACACGCGCAGCTACATCATTTTGCGGATGCAAGTGACCATGGCTATGGCACAGTCTCCTACCTAAGGATGAGGAACCAGGACAACCAAGTGCATCTTGCCTTCATGCTGGGAAAAGCCAGAGTTGCACCCTTAAAACAAACTACTATTCTTCGCCTGGAACTTACTGCCGCTGTGCTGGCTGTAAAGGTGGACAAGATGCTGAGAAAGGAACTCTCACTTCAGCTGGAGGACTCATGTTTCTGGAGTGACAGTCAGACAGTCCTCAAGTACATCATAAATGAGACAAAACGATTCCACATGTTTGTGGCAAACTGAGTGGCTTCGATCAGGGAAGGAACAAAGGTTGGTCAGTGGAGGTACGTAACCTCAAAGGACAACCCTGCTGATGAAGCCTCAAGAGGAATGGATGTGGACAACTTCTTGGCTTGTAGGAGATGGATTGAAGGCCCAGGCTTTCTCCAAAGGCTGGCGGAGGAATGGCCAAAGCCTTTTGATCTGCAGCCCATAGCCTCTGATGATCCAGAAGTCAAAAGAGAGCTGATGGTGAATGCAGTCATCACGCAGTCTGAGGATCCAACATCCAAGCTCATGAATTACTTTTCTGAGTGGACCAAGCTCAAGATCTTAGTCGCTTGGTTTCTCAGGTTCAAAGGGGTGTTGCAGGAGCTACGGAGGAAGAGGAAAGAAGTGGGTGCTTACCTGGCTGCTACTGGCTCACCTGCGCCAGAAAAGGAAGAAGAGGAGATGAAGAAGGTCAGGAGCTCTATCCATGGTCAGCCGCTCACTGTAACTGACCTGAAAAGAGCAGAACATGACATCATCAGCTTCAGTCAGCAAGCATCATTTGGTGAAGAGCTCTCAATGCTGCAAGATGGTGCTTCAGGAGTAAAGAAAACCAGTCCGATCTACAAGCTGGATCCTGTGTTGGATGAGGACGACGGATTGTTGAGAGTGGGAGGAAGGCTCGGTCGAGCTGCCTTACCTGAAGAGCTGAAACATCCGGTATTACTCTCCAAGTCTCAGCATATATCCAGTCTCATTTTGAGATACATTCACTGTCAACTTGGACACGCAGGAAGGAACCATATGCTTTCATCCTTGCGCCGAAAGTATTGGATCACAAATGCCAACTCTGCCTGTCGGAAGGTGATATCCGACTGTGTAAGCTGCCGACGGTATCAAGGACAGGCAAGTGAACAGAAGATGGCAGACTTGCCAAAAGAGAGGATTAGTCCAGACTTGCCTGCTTTCACAAACGCAGGAGTGGACTACTTCGGACCTATTGAGGTCAGGAGAGGACGTGCCATGGTCAAGAGGTACGGAGTCATTTTTACCTGTATGGCCAGCAGGGCCGTACATCTGGAGATTGCTTACTCCCTCACCACCGACTCCTGCATTAATGCCATAAGGAGGTTCTTGTGTCGCAGAGGCCAAGTTTGTCATCTGAGATCCGACAACGGGACAAATTTTGTTGGTGCAGAGAGAGAGTTAAGAGAGGCGTTAGCTGCCATAGACCACACACAGATTCAGGGCGCTCTCCTCCCAAAAGGAATTGAATGGACGTTCAACACCCCCGCCGCATCCCATCACGGCGGGGTGTGGGAGCGACTCATCAGAATGGTCAGAAAGGTATTGTTCTCAGTCTTTCGCCAACAGTCCCTTGATGACGAAGGCCTTCATACTGTCATGTGTGAGGTGGAGGCTATTCTCAACGACTGCCCCATAACCAAAGTGTCCGATGAAGTCAGTGACCTGGAGGCCCTCACGCCAAATCACATTCTTTTGCTCAAAGGAAAACCCCTTCTCGCTCCCGGAATGTTTCAGGAGAGTGACCTGTACATCAGGAAACGGTGGAGACAAGTACAGTATCTATCGGATCTGTTCTGGAAGAGGTGGACGAGAGAGTACTTGCCGTTACTGCACGAGCGACAAAAATGGACGCAGTCTCGGAGAAGTTTTACTGTAGGAGACATTGTCGTCGTCATGGACCAAAGCGCTCCGCGTGGATCCTGGATCCTTGGGAAGGTAATGAAGACTTATCCCGATAAGGATGGATATGTACGTGCTGTACAGCTGAGGACAAAGACCGGGCTGCTGGAGAGGCCCATCTCCAAGCTCTTTCTGCTGCAAGAGGCAGTATAAGGGCTTGGTTCAAGAAGGATGAGTCAAGATTGTCAAGAAAGAAGACAAAGACTCTTGTGTGCCTGTTGGGGTGCATGCTTGTATGTTTGTTAGTATGCACTTAGATTGTGTGTGGGAATGTAGGTGGATTTAGGTGACTTGAATGGTTCTTTTCCCTATCTATGTAATTGTTTCACAATTATGGGGCCGGTGTGTAAGAGCCATTCTGGTGGTTCTGTATGTGGTATCTTAGTTCACCACTAGGTGGTAGTATTGTGTGGGTGTGGCTTCCTGGGGTGATTGCACTCCTCACTACAAAAGCATAGGTGTGTTTGTTACCTGGTGGTTGGGTGACGGGGAGCTGACACGGTTTTTACCGCTAAGCTGGGACACAGCACTTCTTCACACTTTTTGGTTACAGTCATGGCTTAGTTTTTTGTTCAACAATAACCTGGATTCCTGCATCGCTACAACAAACCCATCATCTTTCAACTTGGAACAATAATCTGGACAACAGCAGCGCGTCATAACCCAAGGTATCTCCCGCACCCACCCGAGCTCCTAATGTTTGTTTGAATTCGGAGCTACAGTGCACATTTGTGTTGTTGTTCCTAAGTGGAGTGCTATTCCATTTTAGGGACACGTGCCAAGTTTGTGTAGGAAAGTGTGTGTGTATGAAGACTGCTCCCAAAATGAGGAATGCTCCTTTAAAAAAAAGAAGGAAAAAAAAGTGACTCAGCTCTTATAAAATCACTAAAAGATAAAAATACACCTGCTAACTTGACAAAGAAAGAACATTATCGCACTCTAAATCCTATACATTTTTTTAGAAATATGATAGAATGACTTTTTACAGGTAGGATGTGTACTGTTTTGGATTTGAACTTTGAATTTTTAGGGGTTTTTGTTTGTTTGTTTTTTTCAGCGCAATTCTAGACAAAATACACAGAATTTCAATTGGAACGTCCTTCCGGGTCAGAACAGCAGATCAAACCCCCCTGTTTCGCCATCCATCCATCCATCCATCCATTGTCCAAGCCGCTTATCCTAAGTAGCGTCGCAGAATGTTGGAGACTATCCCAACAGTCATTGGGCGGAAGGCGCCCAATTACTCCACATTCATTGGGCGCCAAAGACACATATCCAGGTGAATCGGCTGCACTAAATTGTCCCTAGGTGTGAATGTGTGTGTGTGTGTGTGTCCTGTGATGGCCTCTGATGCTGCCCAATGACTGCTGGGATAGGCTTCTGCATCCCCGCAACCCTGAGAGCAGGATAAGCGGTTTGGATAATGGATATGGATGTATGGATGGCTGTTTCCCGCTGACCGCTCGAATATGTGTGGGTCTGCATGTAATGTTCCATTTGCCCAGTTCCGTGTGTGTCTTTGTTTATACTTCCATGCATGCCATTATCCAGCTTTCTGTGGATGCCAGCATGCATGCGTGTTTATGTGTGTATACTGGTGTGTGTGTCTGTGTGTGTATCAATAGTGGGTGGTTTCAGTGCACCCAGTTACACTTCCCCTGCCGTTTGCTAAAGCCTGCTGACCTCTGACCCCAGAGCTGTGTGTGGGCCCTGGAGCCATGAGAACTGAATACTGGTAGGAGTGTGAGGCCAAGGTGATCCATAAAATAGTCAGAATGCAAAGTGTTAGGCTCAAAATTACAAGCAAAGAAGTTGTATCCAAACCTGGAGGGGTGCAGGCCGTTCCTCCTCATCCGTCCTCTAAGCTGTCCCACTGGCCCTGGTTAAAGGAGGGTGCCGGTTGTTTTAAATCATGATGTGCCGAGGACCAAGCCATGCATCCTTATGTTGAATGTAATCACTCAAGCACCAGGAATCATGGGAGGACAAGTCCGTTCAACCTTCAGAAACCCCGACAAGCGTTACTAGTCCCATGAGTATTGATGTGGTGTCCCCTTCTGGTTCGTTTATGTAATTGCTTCTGCAAACTCAGGTTCGAATTGGTTTTGTGTGTGTGTGTGTGTGTGTGTGTGTGTGTGTGTGTGTTTGTGTGTGAAATAAGCTCTAAAATGTTCAATTTACGAAAAATAATTCCCATCACAGGAAGTGGTTTCCATGCAATGACTGGTCATGTCATTGCATGCGTTAAGGATTGAGAACGTTGTCAATTTAGTCATGACAATTTGTGTTTTTTGCCATGAGCATCAAACGGAGCCCTGCGGTAACCACTAAGAGAAGATGGCTTCAGTCTGAGATGCAAACACTGCTGGATGGTTGGTTACTGGCGAACCCTTTTCAGACTTAACACTGTTCAACCCAGTCTTTGTGCTGTCTCGGTTCTTCCTGAGTTTTCAGTCAGGAGTCGTAGACACGCCATCTTGTGTTATGTTCACGGAGAGGTGTGGAGGTGGTAGTGGCCCGACTGCAGAGGCTCTCCACCTTTTCAGCTTGCCAGCTCCAAATCCCAAGCTGATGTCTGTCGTTGCCCCCCCCTCCCCATTGGTGCTGTAAGCACTTAAAGTGGTGGGCTTTCACTCTAAATTAGTTGGGGTTTTTTTTTACCTCTGCAGGTTATTTATCCTTTTTTTGCTGCATGAAGGACAACATAGTTAGTCTTTATATTCGGTCATTAAAATACTCCCAACTTAAAATGTTACATCCGCCCCTGCACCCCTGCCCCACCCCCGGATTCACCCTCTTCTCCCCAGTCTCCCTAATTGCCTCCCTCCTCATGGCCACTCCCCCTGCCCTAGTTTCTGTTGTGTGTGTGTGTGTGTGTGTGTGTGTGTGTGTGTGTGTGTGTGTGTGTGTGTGTGTGTGTGTGTACTGCAGGGCTGGAGGCAGGCGTGCTGCAGGCAGAGCAGAGGTCCACCACTTGCATCTCATCAGCCATTATCAACTCACTCCTTATCATCCCAGCCTTACCACATCTTAGTGCCTGCTCAGTTCAGTCCCCACTTCCAGCCTCCTGCATTAAGCACGTTTCCCCGTCTAACCTTGCTCTTCGCGTTTTCTCAGTCCTGCCTGCTCTGCCAACCCTGTCTCTGGTCAGTTGAGACTGAAGAGGTCACTTAGTTGAGTGATGAAACGTTTCTCTCAATAAACGCTGTGTCCAGATGAACTGATTCAACTTGCTTTAATTTTTTTTACCTGGATTATTGAACATGCATAAAGACATCCCGGACTGTGTGTTTCCGGTCTGCTTCCCGATTCCCTTGCTAGCCCTGTTCTGCCTGGCTCCACCCCAGCTAAACTCTCTTCTGCCCGATCCGATCCACCACTGGCCCAGGTTGCCGTGCAGTCTCCCCTGGGAGGAATCCAGATTCCTCATCTGTTCCTCGACATGGAGATAAAAGCCATTGCTTTTAGCTTACTCCTGCCTTTGAGTTGTCAGTGTCTGTAAATGGCAACTATTGATCTGCCATTTTTGGTGCCATATTATATTCACTCCAAGACTGTGAAATAGGACTTTTAATTGGATATAACTGTCCACCAGCGCTTGCCCCCTTGAAGTCATCATAGGCAATGAGAATGAACCCTTCGCACAGCGGACGGAGCTTGGCCGGAGCGTAATAGGCCCAGCCAACCCTCATCTCGACAGGCAAGGAGACCAAAGCTTCGTGCATCGAGTGGCTGTAAAGGAGATTACTGACATTTTGAAGGCCCTGGAGTCAGACTTCACTGAAAGAACCTATGAGGAAAAGTATGTGTCTCAACATGATGTTCATTTCATACAGTTCCTCAGTGACAACATCAGTCAGAAGGACGATGGACACCTTGAGATGCCGCTCCCGTTCAAAAATAGTACTCCACCCTCACTACCTAACAACAAGAGGCTAGCCACTATTCGCCTTCAGTGTCTGAAGAAGAAGCTGAAGGCCAACAAACAGTATTATGACCACTACAAAACCTTCATGGATGGAATGATCAGCAGAGGCGATGCGGAGTTGATGTCCACACCAACTGATGGAGGAACTGCCTGGTACCTTCCCCACCACGGCGTCTATCATCCCAAAAAACCCGACAAGCCAAGGGTTGTCTTTGACTGCTCAGCAAAGTTCTGCGGTGTCTCCCTGAATGACACTCTGCTGACTGGCCCCAACTTAATCAAGCCTCTAGTAGGAGTCCCTTGTCGCTTCAGGAAGGAAGACATAGCCATAATCTGCGACGTAGAAAGAATGTTCCACCAGTTTCTCGTCACCCCTGAATCCCGAGACCATCTAAGGTTCCTATGGTGGAAGAATGGGGATCTGGAGAAGGAACCACAGGAATATAGGATGACTGTCCACCTCTTCGGGGCTTCCTCATCCCCTGGATGTGCCAACTTCGGGCTGAAATATCTGGCACGGCAGCATGAAAGTGACTACCCATCAGCAGCATCCTTCATCGAGAAAAACGTCCATGTCGACGATGGTTTGACCAGTGTCGCGTCGGTCAAGGAAGCCAAAGAACTGATCATCAACACTCAAGAGCTATGCAAGGGAGGAGGCCTACGTCTTCATAAGTTCAATTCAAATAAGAAGGAAGTCCTTGACTGTGAGAAATCCTCAGACAGAGCAACATCTGCCGAACCTCTCGAACTGAAAATGGATGTAACCCCATCAGAGCGTGCACTTGGTGTGCAGTGGCTAATAGAAGAAGACGCGTTCACCTTCAATATCAGCCTAAAAGACCAACCTCCGACCCGCCGAGGCATCCTGTCCGTTGTTGCCTCCCTGTATGATCCACTTGGATTTGTAGCACCATTTACCCTGAGTGGAAAGTGCATCCTACAAGAGCTCTGCCACAGAGGTGTTGGATGGGATGATCCATTGCCAGACGCCTCACTCAGAACATTGTTCTATGAAGCGATGGCTATCGTAAACAGCCGACCACTTACAGTCGATGGAATCAACGACCCAAAGGCGCTAGAGCCATTGACACCCAATCAGCTCACCATGATGAAGGCAAAGGTTGCTCTGCCACCCCCTGGGGTATTTGTGAAGGAAGACATGTATGCATCAAAGAGATGGCTCAGAGTCCAGTATTTAATTGAACAATTCTGGAGCCGCTGGAAAAAGGAGTATCTCCTGAACCTCACTACCAGACAGAAGTGGCATGTACCTCGACGCAACCTCAAAGCAGACGACATAGTCATCATCAAGGATGATAACCTCCCAAGAAGCAAATGGCTACTAGAAGAGTGGTGGAAGCCATTCAAGAAAGCGATGGCCTCGTGCGACGAGTCAGGATCCAAACAGGAGAGCGCACACTAATCAGAAACCAAGATCATTCATACAAACATTCAGTCATTGAGAGACCAATACAGAAAGTAGTACTCCTCCTGGAGAATAGTTAGACTCACACCATATCTCGTACAACTTAGAGTCAGTCACTCGTTAGAGTCTAGGAATCCTGTATGAAGATTCATAGCAGGATTGGTGGGAGTGTAAATGGCAACTATTGATCTGCCATTTTTTGGTGCCATATTTATGTTTAATATACAGATTTGCATTTACGGTGGTTTGACATTTTCACTTACCTGTTATTGATTTACCTGTTCGCAAGCTGTTGGCACAATATATACATTGACTTATTTCATGTACTTACCTGTGACGTCCACGTGAGGGCGATCTTTTCCTTGTTGTTGATCCTGTAGAGCGGAAGTGTGTCATCGAGTCAGCGCTTGGCGGCACGTGAAGGCTAGGAGACGCTACATGTCAAGTAACGAACCTAAAAAGAAAAGACAAACTTTTCCTTTATGTTTTTGAAAAAGAGACTTACCTAAGTTTATTGCAAGCGTAAATGTTTTTACTTACCTTCTTTCACGAAGAAAGCAGCGGATTTCCTTTTCTTTTAACACCCTTGGTCTGTGGAATAAGGTAAATGGCTATTTCGCCTCGTTTCATAGTCAGGATCTGTCTAGCAATGCTAGCTAGCTACTTTACGGTGTCTGCTGTAATATGGAAACGTGTTCATGTACAATTTATTTCAGTGTAATTGTTTTGTACAGTGAAATTTATGTTCCCTCTATGTTTCTTGTTATGTGAAGCTTGATAGGACGGTATTGTAGCGAATTCGGGGGACAACGCAACCACAGGAACTGCCGCGGCCGGGACGCGAACCTGTATCGCCCGCACCGCAGGAGATATCGCTAACCGCTCGACTAAACGGTCAGACCCACGAGCCAGCGGCCAGCGTGTCTACTTATCCATGCACGTTACAGTATATTGATGCCATTTTGTGTATCTGTCTAGTTTTCACGGTGTTACGAGACGGTGAAGGAGAGCGGGGGAGAGAGGAAAGAATAAACACCCTATCGAGCACCAGTCGAGACTCTCCGCATCTGCTGCAGTTAACAGTGTCAGCACACTGGGTTTGGTCTCTGCGCCACATTAACAGAAAACTCGTGTTAAAGAAATACTCCCATACCTTGTCGATTCCCTCGTATCATCCATCTCCACACTTTATTCCCCTATCTTTGAGTAAAAAACAATCCCTTTTGTCTTTTCTAATTCCTTACCAGTCATTTCTCTGTCGTCCACCATCACTCCACGCACAAATGATTTGTTTCTTCCGTGTGTTAGGGTGCTGGGGCTTTGAATCTTGACCTCTTTATGAGGGGTCTTTAGTCCTCTGTGATGGTAGAATAATGGAAACACAGTGAAAAATGGTACAGAACCTAATATGGAGGCGGCACGGTGGCGCAGTGGTTGGCGCAGTCGCCGCACAGGAAGAAGGTCCTGGGTTCAAACCTTGGGGGTCATCCTGGGTCATCCTCTGGGTGGAGTTTGCATGTTCTCCCCGTGGGTTTCCTCTGGGTGCTCTGGTTTTCTCCTACAGTCCAAAGACATGCAGGTCAGGTGAATCAACCGTACTAAATTGTCCCTAGGGGTGTGTGTGTGTGTGTGTGTGTGTGTGTGTGTGTGTGTGTGTGTGTGTGTGTGTGTGTGTGTGTGTGTGTGTGTGTGTGTGTGTTGGCCCTGTGATGGCCTGGCGGCCTGTCCAGGGTGTCCCCCCACCTGCCGCCCAATGACTGCTGGGATAGGCTCCAGCATCCCTGTGACCCTGAGAGCAGGATAAGCGGTTTGGATAATGGATGGTTGGATGGAAAACATAACATGGTTTCTGTTTCTGGAGCGAAGGGCCTCCTGTATTTTAGCCTACTGCCGCCCCACAGTGGGGGAAAGAGGAAGTGCACGTCAGCTGGAGGCAGCGATGACGGTAAAATGGTTGGTCACACAGCTCACCAATTAAAGGAAACATATGTTTGTGATCATCGCAATAATAATAATAATAATAATAATAGTATACGTGTATTTTCCCACAAAGCGGTATAGCTGAATTTACAGGAGCTTTTGGAGTGGATCACAGCTGAAATGAAAAAAAGTTAAAAATGTGGTTTGACAGAAACAAACTGTCATTAAATCTGAACAAAACTAAATTTATGTTATTCGGAAATCGTAAAGTAGACACAAAAGTAGAAGTAATGATCAACAATCTTAACATTGAAATATTGTATGAAAATAAATTTCTGGGTGTGATACTTGACCACGTCTGCTGGAAACCTCATATAAGATTCGTGAGAACAAAAATGGCAAGGAGCATTGGAGATTTTGGGAGAGGCAAGGCACATCCCGGATCATAAAGCGTAGCACATTGTTCAGTTGTATTGCCGTGTTTGAATCACGGTGTGGATGTGTGGGGTAACACCTACAAAAGCAACCTACAGTCGTTATGTGTACTACGAAAAAGAGCAATAAGGATACAGGGAACACACTAAGAAACTGTTTTTAAATTCACGGGCTATGAAGTTGATGGACCTGGTAGAATTCAAGACTGCACGAATGTTGCACAAAGCAAGATATAACCTACTTCCTGGCAACATACAACAATTGTTCTCAGATAGAGAAGGGTGTGTGTGTGGGGGGGGGTGCAATTTAAGAGGAAGACTGAATTTTAAGAAACACTGTGTTCGTACCACTCGCAAAATTATGTGCACGTCAATGGATGTTTTGTTTACACAATTTACAGAATACAACATTGAAGGGGGCGTCCGGGTAGCATAGCGGTCTATTCCGTTGCCTACCAACACAGGGATCGCTGGTTCGAATCCCCGTGTTACCTCCGGCTTGGTCGGGCGTCCCTACAGACAGAATTGGCCGTGTCTGCGGGTGGAAAGCCGAATGTGGATATGTGTCCCGGTCGCTGCAGTAGCGCCTCCTCTGGTGGGTCGGGGCGTCTGTTCGTGGGGAAGGAGAACTTGGGGGGAATGGCGTGATCCTCCCACACACTACGTCCCCACAGCGAAACTCCTCGGTCAGGTGAAAATAAGCAGCTGGCGACTCCACATGTATCGGAGGAGGCATGTGGTAGTCTGCAGCCCTCCCCGGATCAGCAGAGGGGGTGGAGCAGCGACCGGGACGGCTCGGAAGAGTGGGGCAATTGGCTGGATACAATTGGAGAGAAAAAAGGGGGGGAAATCCAAAAGAAAAAAAAAGAATACAACATTGAAAGAGGATAATAATGGAATTATAAAACATATGAAGCAGACGCCACCGGAACAGCCCAGGACCCGAGCCACGCCACCAGCATCACCATGTAAAAAAAAAAGAAAAAAGAAAAAGTATTTCATCTTAGAGAGAGAAGGATATAACATTAAAACAGGATAACAATGATGAGATGGAGACAAACTACAACATAATTTAAAACTACATACATTTATTTTACTAAATTGATTAATTATTGATGTGAACCCCTCCCCCTTAGTCATTATCATACATTAAATGTAATTTGATTTTATAACTTGGTAAGAAAATAAACACAGTGTGCTAACAAAACTCCGTATGTGCCTACCCATCTCTATTGGTTCTTCGGGGAGAACTTTCTCAACCCCCAGACACCGTAAAAATGATTCTGTGGTCATGTAGCTTTTAAATAATACTACTACTACTACTACTACTTTCGGCTGCCCCCATTAGGGGTCGCCACAGCGGATCATCCGTTTCCATTTCTTCCTGTCTTCTGCGTCTTCCTCTGTCACACCAGCCACCTGCATGTCTTCCCTCACCACATCCATAAACCTCCTCTTTGGCCTTCCTCTTTTCCTCTTCCCTGGCAGCTCCATATTCAGTATCCTTCTCCCAATATAACCAGCATCTCTCCTCCACACATGTCCAAGCCATCTCAATCTTGCCTCTCTTGCTTTGTCTCCAAACCATCCAATCTGAGCAGTCCCTTTAATATACTCGTTCCTAATCCTGTCCTTCTTCGTTACTCCCAGTGAAAATCTTAGCATCTTCAACTCTGCCACCTCCAGCTCCGCCTCCTGTCTTTTTGTCAGTGCCACTGTCTCCAAACCATATAACATAGCTGGTCTCACAACCATCTTGTAAACCTTCCCTTTAACTCTTGCTGGTACCCTGTCGCAAATCATTCCTGATACTCTTCTCCACCCACTCCACCCTGCCTGCACTCTCTTCTTTACCTATCTACTGCACTCCCCATTACTTTGGACAGTTGACCCCAAGTATTTAAACTCAAATGCCTTTGTCACCTCCACTCCTTGCATCCTGACCATTTCACTGTCCTCCCTCTCATTCACGCATAGGTATTCCGTCTTGCTCCTACTGACTTTCATTCCTCTTCTCTCCAGGCTCTCCTCAACCTGCACCCTACTCTCGCTACAGATCACAATGTCATCCGCGAACATCATCGTCCATGGAGACTCCTGCTTGATGTTGTCCGTCAACCTGTCCATCACCATTGCAAACAAGAAAGGGCTCAGAGCCGATCCTTGATATAATCCCACCTCCACCTTGAACCCATCTGTCATTCCAACCACACACCTCGCCATTGTCACACTTACCTCATACATATCCTGCACCACGCCTACATAGTACTTCTCTGCAACTCCTGACTTCCTCATACAATACCACACCTCCTCTCTCGGCACCCTGTTGTATGCTTTCTCTAAATCTACAAAGACACAATGCAACTCCTTCTGGCCTTCTCTATACTTCTCAATCAACATTCTCAAAGCAAACATCGCATCTGTGGTGCTCTTTCGTGGCATGAAACCATACTGCTGCTCGCTGATCATCACCTCTCCTCTTAACCTAGCTTCTATTACTCTTTCCCAAATCTTCATGCTGTGGCTGATCAACTTTATACCTCTGTAGTTGCTACAGTTCTGCACATCGCCCTTGTTCTTGAAAATCGGTACCAGTATGCTTCTTCTCCACTCCTCAGGCATCCTCTCTTTCCCAAGACTGTGTTAAACAATCTAGTTAAAAACCCAACTGCTATCTCTCCTAAACATCTCCATGCCTCCACAGGTATGTTATCAGGACCAACTGCTTTTCCACTCTTCATCCTCTTCATAGCTGCCCTCACTTCCTCCTTGTTAATCCATTGAACTTCCTGATTCACTATCCCTACATCATCCAACCTTCTCTCTCTCTCATTTTCTTCATTCATCAACCCCTCAAAGTACTCCTTCCACCTTCTTAGCACACTCTCCTCGCTTGTCAGCACATTTCCATCTCTATCCTTGATCACCCTAACTTGCTGTACATCCTTTGCAGCTCAGTCCCTCTGTCTAGCCAATCGGTACAAGTCCTTTTCTCCTTCCTTAGTGTCTAACCTGTCATACAACTCACCATACGCCTTTTCCTTTGCCTTTGCCACCTCTCTCTTTGCTTTACGCTGCATCTCCTTGTACTCCTGTCTACTTTCTTCATCTCTCTGACTATCCCACTTCTTCTTTGCCAACCTTTTCCTCTGTATACTTTGCTGTACTTCCTCATTCCACCACCAAGTATCCTTGTCTTCCTTCCTCTGTCCTGATGACACACCAAGTACCTTCCTAGCTGTCTCCCTCACTATTTCTGCAGTGCTTGCCCAGCCATCTGGCAAGTCTTCACTACCACTCAGTGCCTGTCTTAACTCCTGCCTGAACTCCACACAACAGTCTTCCTTCTTCAACTTCCACCGTTTGATCTTCGGCTGTGTCTTCACTCGCTTCCTCTTCTTGGTCTCCAAAGTCATCCGACAGACCACCATCCGATGCTGCCTAGCTACGTTCTCCCCTGTCACCACCTTGCAGTCTCCAATCCCTTTTAGATGGCACCTTCTACATAAAATATAGTCCACCTGTTTGCAATTTCCTCTACTCTTGTATGTCACCCTGTGTTCCTCCCTCTTCTTGAAATATGTATTCACCACAGCCATTTCCATTCTTTTCGCAAAATCGACCACCATCTGTCCTTCCACATTTCTCTCCTTGACTCCATACCTTCCCATCACCTCCTCATCACCTCTGTTCCCTTCACCAACATGTCCATTGAAGTCCGCTCCAATCACCAATGTCTTCTCCTTGGGTATCCTCTCCACCACGTCATCCAACTCACTCCAGAATTCTTCTTTTTCGTCCATCTCACACCTAACTTGCGGGGCATATGCGCTGATAACATTCAGCAATACACCTTCGATTTCCAGCTTCATACTTATCACTCTGTCTGACACTCTCTTCACCTCCAGCACGCTCTTGACATACTCTTCCTTCAGAATTACCCCTACCCCATTTCTCCTCCCATTCGCACCATGGTAGAAGAGTTTGAACCCACCTCCGATACTCCTGGCCTTACCCCCTTCCACCTGGTCTCCTGCACACACAGTATGCCTACCTTTCTTCTTTCCATCATGTCAGCCAGCTCTCTCCCTTTACTAGTCATCGTGCCAAAATTCAAAGTTCCGACTCACCTCCACACGCCTACCCTTCCTCCTCTCTAGCTGCCTCTGGACATGCCTTCCCCCTCTCCTTCTCCTTCGCCCAACAGTAGCATAGTTTTCACCGGCACCCTGCTGGTTAACAGTACCGGTGGCGGTCGTTGGTAACCTGGGCCTCGACCAATCCGGTATGTAAATCTTATTTATGATCCGCATATTTGATTTGGCAAAGATTTTACGCCGGATGCCCTTCCTGACGCAACCCTCCCCATTTGCCTGGGCTTGGGACCGGCACTAAGAATGCACTGGCTTGTGCATCCTCAGTGGCTGGGTTAGCTTTTAAAAAATGCATTAAGTAAAATATATTCAATATAATTGTGTAATTGAGTTTGTGGCAGTTATTGAAGTAAATATCAAATAAAAATGTTTGGAATTAAATCCACTCATTCTAGTTAAATAAAACATGTTTATGTAAGTTTATGTGAGTGAATCCAACCTAATGTAGCTAGGCAGTTTTTAATTTCAAAGCACTTCCTGTCTAAGCGCGCTTTTTTGGGGGGTGCGGCAGCTAATCATCCAGCAACAAGTGATCTGAAGAGAGTGCAGAGGGTGAGCGCTCCTCTTCTTCCACGTCGCTCATCTCGCAAATACTTATGTTGGCTGGTTGACTAAGGTAAGGAAACGTATTTTGTTCTCACCTGGAAACTGTTCCTTAAATTGTACTATTTTTATGGTGTGTATTTTAAGGTGTTTTTCACCACGTTGGTAGTGTGTTACGCTTTGTTATGAACAGGGGGTTGAAGCTCAGACTTTTATTTTGTAGGATGTGGGTTAACATTTCCACTAACATGTTTCCTAAGTGCCTTTGGTGTTGACGATATGTCGTCAGTATGTCGTTATGATAGTGTGTAAAATACGTATATTGGGTTTAATGTTACGGTCAGATGCCTTTCCATAAAGGGAAATGTTGGCGTTAAGGGGCGAAAGTATAATGAGCGTCTTATTTTACAAACTGCACTGACTGCCCTTCCGTTAGCTTTACTTCCTGTTTTGGTCGGCGCTTTGCCCGGGAAGGTAGGCGCCTTTTTTCTACTCCCTGCACTTTCGCTGTTTTTGTTGTAAATGTGAAGTAGAGTTACTTAAAAAAACACGTGGAAATTCAGTGTATTCACAATGTTACGCTTTAGAGTTGCAATTTTATTAATTTTCATATATAACTCTGCTAATTAGGGGAGAAGTGTGTCGAGGCCCGTGTGTGTCGCAGGGCCGCCATTTAGCTTGTCAGCTAGTCTACTGTTCAGACTGTTAGCTAGCATGGCGGGGCGCTGCCCCCCGGGCCACACCGCCTAATTCACCTGTGCGTGACGGTCGCGGAACGTCTTGGTTTACATTTCGGCGTCCATGTTAACAGCCACAGCCAGCATGAGCGCAAGGCGCGGTTCGAGCCCGCTCGAGCCGTGTGACACGCCACATGAGGTGTCGCTGCAGCTCGAACCGCGATTCTCAGCTAAAATAGACAGAGAACAAAAACGGACACCTTTCATCGTGGTCTCAGTGTCTAGGCTGTATCTGAATATTGTAATGATCACGGATGCATAGCCTCGGTAGGCCTTGGCTAACGGGTCGGACCCTTTAGTCGACTGATTAACGTTGTCGCCCGTGGGGCGGAAGATCTGGGTTCGCGCCCCGGGTGCGGCGGTTCCCGGACTGTCCCACTGAATTAGCTGCAATATGATGCAGACATGGAAAAAAATTATAAAACTTTTTTTAACCATTTTAGCAACTGTATGTTATTAAAGTAGAAAGTGGAGGCTACATATGTACTATTTAGTTATAGCAGAAACCCGATTGTATTATGTCTTTAAGTTAACAGAACATTAGAAGAAGGGCAGTAGTTTTCTGGAACATTCACATAGCCTTCATACAGGTGAGGTAAGCGGTGTGGCCTAGGCGTAATGACTTTATTCATAGTGTTACACATACATCATCTGGTTTTTGCTTTAGTCAAAATTTCAGCCTTGAATTATGTTCATGGAACTGCATATTTATTTCTGGAAATATTGTTATTTTTTCAGGGAGAATAAGGCATTGCTTTGACAATAAAGGCAAACTGTATAGGTAGGAATTAATATTACGTTTACACACATGCAGTACATTTTGTGCAAACAATTTCTTTTTGACCAAGGTTGTCCACTGAGTACTGTGAAATAAATCTGCAATGCTTAGCTGTCCTGAAGAAATTTTATTCACCACAATTCAAACTTTGTTTCAAGTATGTCACCGACAAATGTCATGCCTGGGCTATGCAAGATGATGCATCTTTCCTAAATAGTTCACAGTTCAAAATTTCTATAGTCTTTGCTCTTCACATTTACAGGTGTGCTATTGTACAGCTGAAGGAAGAAAAATATTGGTCCCTACAGCATGGACAAAACAGCCACGACATTTCATTGACACAGGGATGGTTTTCGTTTGCAAATATTCAGTGTGAAGCTGAAAGACACACCTCATCTAAAACTTTGTGTTTTTCTTAGGTGCTGTCAAATGCCATGACATTGTAAAATCTGGATTCAGAGCAACATCAAAGGGTGATCTTCTTCAGCATTACAGGCTACGACACAGGACACTCGAGGTTGGAAATTCAGTATCTTGTGTTGTTTACGATTGTCCATGCTCCTTTAAAAAAAACCCCACTTAGTGCTCTCCCCACACATTTGTCAAGATATCGCGCAGAAGATGAACCTAAGAGGCCAGGAGAAGTTCTGTCTTTTACCTTTGTTATTTGCTCAGCTAAATATCCCACTGAAAAAGAATATTTCCAGCACCTTGGCAATCACCTGAGGAGTCATGAAACCATAGTGGGTTTTTGTTGGATGTACATTTTAGACAAATTTATGGTGTGATGGCCTGGCGGCCTGTCCAGGGTGTCTCCTCGCCTGCCGCCCATTAGCTGCTGGGATAGGCTCCAGCATCCCTGCAACCCTGAGAGCAGGATAAATGGTTTGGATAATGGATGGATAATGGTATATGGAACATTTTATTACGCACAATAGCAGAAAGCTCAACCCTCATTCACTCGGAAGACTTTAAGTCAGATGTCATTTGTGAACACCAAACTTTACCAAATGAAACTGATCATTTATTCTCAGGTGATAGCAATATGAGAATACCGATATAATTCGTCCAGTTGATAGTCATTCATTCATTCATCTTCAGCCACTGCTCCGGGGTAGGGTCACGGTGGCAGCAAGCTAAGTAGGGCAATACAGACGTCCCTTTCCCCAGTAACATCCTCCAGCTCCTCCTGGGGGATCCCAAGGCGTTCCCAGGCAGGGTTCCCGTGGGGTCTTACAAAGTCTTAAATTTGATAATCAGAATTTTAGGCCTTAAAAAGTCTGAAATTTTATCTAAAATGTCTTGGTCTTAAATATGATTTTGATAGGTCTTAAAAATATAACTTCTCTGACAGGTTAAATGTGTTTGAGGGAAATGTCCGTGCTCCAACGTAAGCACTACAGTAATAGTTCCACTCCAATAATCTGTATTGAAAGAAAACAACATGGAACTAATAGTCATTACTTTGCTGCTCCCCGGTCAATTTATTGGAGAACACTGAACCAGTGTTTTATGTTTGTATCCTGTAGCGTGTGCCATGCTGTTAGTCCGAGCCAAGAGATAAATTAATGCTAAAATCTTTAACTTCTGTTACTTTACTAACTTCATGGGGAAGGGCAAATTCCAACTACCAGTGGTTGGAGAAAAGCACGTTTAGTGCTTGGTTGAAACCGGTGGAGGGGAATGTTTTTGAAGCCCGCTGCATCTTATGCAAGAAAACTATTAAACTCGGGACATTGGGGGTAGAAGCTGTAGAATCGCATGATCAGTCAGAGAAACGCAAGACCCAACCGAAAAGCTTACATCAAATACCTGCCATCTGTTCGGTGTTTGCCACTGCTGTGGGAGCATCAAGTGCAGCAGCTCCCGTAACAACATCAGAGATAATTGACCTGTGGACGTTTGGGTCTACGCCAACCCTAAAAGCGGCAGTGCTTTGGATGCTAAATACTGTAGCTAAACACCATTCCTCCTGGGTTCGCGGGGGTGTAGCGGTCTAAGCATCGGCTTTGTGTCAATGCAGTTGCCCACTGGGGTCTCGTCAGATCCAACTATGGCCGGACTCGATGAAGCAGCAATCATTGGCGACGCTGTCTTCGGGAGAGGGGCGGAGTGGGCTTGTGTTCGTCACGTGAATGCGTCTCTGTTTGTGTCGGAAAAAACAGTGGTTCGGCCTGGAGTCGCCTTGTTACGGAAGTGGGGAGGCGTCTCCTTTGAGACTGCCGGCCGGAGAGATGCAGTTGGCGAACGCATGCAGTACGAGGGTGGATGTTTGAATTAAATAAGGATAGATTGGCCACTAAATTGGGAGAAAAAAGGGAAAAATCAGAAAAAAATTTTTTAAACACCATTCCTCCAGCACCAACGAGGGCATAGGTGAGCTTTTTACAAGCATGTTTCCGGATTCAGAAATGGTGAAACCATTCGCGTGCGGTGGTGACGAAACTACCTACATCACAAAATTCGGTTTAGTGGAATACATCATGAGAGACCTCGCCTCTAAACAGCGGTCTGTTCGTTCTCATGTTTGATGAAAGTTTGAACCAGAGGACCAATGCCAAGCAGCTGGATCTACATGTACGTTTCTGGGAGGAGGGGCAATTTCAGTCGAGGTACCTGGGGTCGCAGTTTATGGGAAATGCAAAAGCACAGGACTTGCTGGAACATGGCAAAGTAAGTAATCAGTTATTGACCATTGCATTTTTATATGTATTTAACATATTTAGTTATTGGTATTTAGACATACTACATTCGATTTCAGCAATACTATGAATAACACACACACAGACAAATACACATGCACTCAGTATTCTATATAATGTGCAGCTGTGTATAGACCAATGTGTGACTGGCAGATGTAAACGCACACTAACTGTCGCCGAACTCCATTCATACCCTCATAACATAATCTGGGATGTGTAGGAGGTGCCTGTACTGTATAGTTTTTTACAGCATGTTCATTGAAAGAATTGTTCTGCTGGAACGTGAAGTTGCTCTTTTAGAACATTAATAAATTTACTTTGTAAGTGATTCTAGGACTTTTTTATTATTTCATAGTAATTTTCCTTCATTCTTTTTTGCCGTGACATAGGTCTTAAATTTTATTAAAAGTGGTCTTTAAGGGGTCTTAAAGATTCTTAAAGTTAACCTGTTGAAACCTGCAGGAACGCTGCCAGGCCAGATTGGACATGTAGTCCTTCCAGTGAGTTCTGGGTCTACCCTGGGGTCTCCTCCAGGTTGGTCGTGCCCGATAAACCTCCAAAGAAGGTGCCCAGGAGGCATCCTAATCAGATGCCTGAACCACCTCAACTGGCTCTTTTCGACACGAAAGAGCAGTGGCTCTACTCCGAGGTCCGTCTGGATATTCGAGTTCCTCACCCTATCTCTAACGCAGAGCCCAGACACCCTACAGAGGAAACTAATTTCAGCTGCTTGTATCTGCGATCTCACCCTTTCGGTCACTACCCAAAGCTCATGACCATAGGTGAGGGTTGGAACGAAGATTGACTGGTAAATTGAGAGCTTTGCCTTCCGGCTCAGCTGCCTCTTCACGACAATGGTTCAGTACAATGTCTGCATTACTACCGATGCTGCACCAATCCGCCTGTCAATCACCCACTCCATCCTACCATCACTGGTGAACAAGAACCTGAGATGCTTTAATGCCTTCACTTGAGGCAACAACTCATCCCCAACCCAGAGGGAGCAATCCACCATTTTCCGGTAGAGAACCATGGCCTCAGACTTGAAGGTGCTGACTCTCATCCCAGCCATTTCACACTCAGCTGCAAACCGCCCTAGTACCAGTTGATATATCAAATTAAATTCACCAAAGAATTGGCTCACTTCTCTTGAATTTGGAAAGTGTGCACAACGTTTCCGGTACGTTTTGTACAAACTTGTACAAGTTTTTTACAAATACAATAATAATTACAATAATCATCATTAATATTTGTATAGCACTTTTCAAAAACAATGTTTACAAAGTGATTTACAACATAAGATATGACGAGGCAAAAGCAGTAGCCTTCCGTGAAACATGCAAGGCTACGTATGAGTTGGACATATGGGCCACCCCAGATATTTGTATCAACAGAGATGGCAAACTTTAGGACGTGACTCCGCCTACCCGCTGCCTACTGCAGCACAGAGCCTGGCCTTGAGTAGTACCAAAATTTGGTGTGGCCCATGGACTATTAGATCAAAAAATGTTCAGATCCTAATCCTGCACAAGTTAGCTGCTGCCCTAAAGTAATGGATAACTATTGAGTGGGGCAATATTGAAATCATGAAAAGAAAAACTTGTCACAGCTCATGCATTTAAGATACTGTATTTGTGACAAATCGATCAGAGATGGAAAACACATTCGGACCAGCCTGGATACTTGCCGCATTTATGCTTGCATGCATGAAGGGCCAATGTCAGTTATGTTTACAGTCATAAGTTGCTTGTCTATTTCCCACATGTTCCGCATCTCCTCGATTGCCTGTTTGACATGCTCTGCTGTGTGAGACTCGTGAAACTGGTGTGCATGCAGTACCGCAGACTTCAACTCAAAAGCGGAGTCGATCCAGTGTGCAGTGAGGCTAAGCAGTGGCATAGGGCTAACATCAGAACTCCAAATGTCTGTAGTAAATGCAATAGCCTTCACACCTGATAAAAGACCTCGTAGGTGATCACGAACCTTGTACTGCTCCGGCAGGGCTGTGCATGACATGTAGTGTCGGGAAGGTAGGGCATAATGTGGTTCCCTCCAACAGCTCCAAAAGATGGCGAAAACCAGTGTCCTCTACCACAGCGATGGGCTGGTCATCCAAAGTGATGAATTCAGCTCCTTTTTCAGTTGTCTCTTTGGCCTTGTCGCTGCCGGGAGGAAATTTCCCTCTCTTTTTAAAAGTACCCTCCAGTGTGAGTTGCTTCGGTGCAGCCTTCGCCTTGGTTAGCTGAGTGAACTCGTTAAATTCCGTTTCGTGTTTTTTTTTTTTTTTTTTTTAGGTGCCTAATCAAGTTAGTGGTATTGTACGCAGCTCTACAAAAACCCGCCCCGCGAAATGCTTGCATTGCAAACATTGCAAGTGGCTGTTGGGCTATTTTCAGTTTCTATTTTAAAATAATGTCACACTTCAGACAATTTAGCTGTGTCCTGGTCATGCCTGATTCTGCCGCAAATTGTGCTCCCCGTTTACGACAGCTGCATGACAGCGGACTGAGTGGAGGTGTCGCAAACCCCCCCCCCCCCCAAAATATCGGACTTATTTTCTGCTCGATCCGATCTCTTAAAAATGCCTGGATCGGCCCCGATCCTTGAGATCAGATCGGGACATCCCTAATATATAAAGCTACTCGGGAAAGGACATAACCATTTACTACCTCGTCATGCACATCACATGCACAACGTCCAATAGGAAGGGGAGAGGTGTGACATTCAAACATCCAAAAAACAGGAAATGCCAATTTCCAGGCAGGACGGCCGGATGAATAGTTATGTGGTATTTTGACATGTGCTGGTAAATAAAGCACTCACAAGGCATTGGTTACTTCCTGAACCCCCCACAATACAGGAGTGGATAGATATAGTAAATGACATTTATGTTATGGAAAAGATTACTTTTTCCCCTCCGTCTTCAGAAAAATAAGTTTGTTAAATTCTGGACCAAGTGGGTCAAATATGTGAGGCCCTTAAGGCCAGATTTTGTGGAGATATTGAATTAATTAGATTTTAATACACCCTCTCTTGCTACCCTCACGCTCCTTTTCCCACGCATTGGGAACCTTCACGCTCTCCCACAAACTAGGAATCCTCATATCACCTCTCTCCTGTATAGAGTCTTATGTACACACTTCACGTCTCTTAAATTGTATAAAGTACTTAAAGTTTTCCTTTATATATATTGTTTTTCTTCTTCTTGTAAGTTTTAAAAAAAAAACCCTGAACGGCAGAGGAAAATTAAACTTAATTGTTTTGATATACATTTTGTAATATGTACTGCTGTGAAAAATAAAGAATTCAATTTTTTTTCAAAAACATGTGATCGCTAACGATCCAGTGGGGGGGGGGGGTTGGTATTTGTCTATACATGTTTTTTTTGGGGGGGGTGCTATATGGTTAAAAAGAAAGCATTTGTGATAGAATGGGAAAGCTGTTGCCTTTGGGTGGGTTTTCTAAGTGAGTAGGAGTAAGTGCTTTAAAAATTAATTTCACCCTGTTATGTAAACAAGACAAGTGAACAGAAAATGTACTTTAAATCTAGGCATTTAGTAAAAAATTATAAAGACCAAAAAAGGATGAAATGTCAATGCATAATACAAAATGTTTATTATATTTTTGAAAAACAAAGTTTCAGTAAATTCCAGTGTTTTCTGCATGGTCAAGATGCGTTATTTCAAAGGTACAGTTAAGGTCAAAATTATTAGCCCCCATTATGAAATCAAACAAAACCCTTAACTTTTCCATGGAAATGACCCTAACCAAAAGTTTATAGTTTTAATTGCTTCCAAAAGAACAAAGACAAAATCTCCACTAAGCTTGATTAAGATATTTTACTGATGCGTTGAATTGAAACTAGAAAAAAACAAAAATGGCAAGGCCAAAATTATTAGCCCTCTGACAATTAATAGTCAATAGTGTAACCTTTCTGACTCACAACTGACAACAACCTCTTATGGTAGTTCCTAACTAGGTTGGCCCATGACTTAGAGGGATCTTCAGCCATTCCTCCATGGCAAATTTTTCCAGCTCATCCAAATTGCGTGGTTTTCGAACATGGCCATTAACCTTGAGCTCCCGCCACAGATAGGATTGAGATCTGGGCTCTGAGATCTGGGCTCTGAGAGGGCCACTCCAGGACCTTGATTTTGGTGTCCTTCAAAAAGTTTTGGGCCAACTAAGATGTATGCTTCGAGTCTGTCTTGCTGGAAGACCCAGCAGCGACCTAAAGCTAGTACATTATCCTTCAAAATGTCAACATAATCTTCTTTCTTCATGATCCCATGCACCCGAACAAGGTTCCCTGTGCCTGAAGCAGCAAAACAGCCCCACAGCATTATGCTCCCATCACCATGTTTAACTGTGGCAACTGTGTTTTTAGAGTTGAAGGCCTCTCCCTTCCTTCACCAAACAAAAGCAACATCCATGTGCCCAAACAGCTCAAGTTTAGTCTCATCAGGTCAAAGGACAGACTTCCAAAACTCATGCCCATGTTTCAGATGTTCACGGGCAAACTTCAGTCTGGCTTTGGTCTGCCACTGTATGAGCAATGGAGTTTTTCTTGGACGATGACCTCGAAGCCCACCACAATGAAGAGCCCTCACAACAGTCTTCCTTGAAACATCAAGTCCAGAAGAGGCCAGTTCAACAACAATCATCTTGGCAGAGATCTGGGGATTGTTGTTGACATCTTTGACTATTTTCCTCTCCAAAGTTTTTGAAATCTTGCACTTTCGACCACACCCAGGTTAATTTCTAACAAAATTTGTCTCCTTGTGCTTTGCAATGATGCAACATACAGCTGTTCTAGACACTGTGAAATGCTTGGAAATGGCAGTATAGCCTTCCCCCTTAAGATGAACATCCACTATCTTCTTTCTGAGTTCCAGACTGATTTCTTTACTTTTTGGCATGATGAAATTACTTCTAACCAAGAATTTAAGAGTAGTCCCTCTCAATCAAGTGTTCAAGTGCCCCTAGCCCTTTTCATTGGAGTCCCTTGAGTAAAGTTCAATGCTGATTGATTGCTCAGGTGTGGTTTGAAAGCTGATTGATTGCTCAGGTGTGGTTTGAAAGCAAACCTGAAGATTTATTTTACATTCCAAAATGTACCAAATAGGGGCCTTAACAGTGATGAATGTTTTACTATGTACTGTAAAGTTTTATGAATGATGGAAACATTGGGCAGAATTTTAGGGAAATGTTCCATAGTTCCTTGAGGGCTAATAATTTTGACCTTAACTAAAACTAGGTCTATCTGCAGCCTGGCATGACTGCCTGAAAAGACATTTTGAAGAACACCCATTTCAAACTCAGTGACTACTCAAGGTTTTGTATGGCTAAGAAAAAACTATCAGCATAATCAGAATCAGAAATACTCTATTGGGTCAAGTTACAGTTGCTCACATTCTAGAATCGAAAATATATATATAAGCATAAGTGAAATCATAAGAAAAAAATATGAAAAAAATTTGCATTATACAATTCATAACAACAATATGTATAAAAATAGGAAAAATGTAAAAATATGTGCAGAACATGAATGCAGTACTAATGCAGTATAAATATTCATCAGTATTGCACACCAGAAGATTTTCCAGTACTGATCTTGGTGTGGGGCGGCACATTGGCGCAGTGGTTAGCGCCATCAGCTCACAGCAAGAAGGTCCTGGGTTCGAGCCCTGGGGTCGTCCAACTTTGGGGGTCGTCCCGGATCGTCCTCTGTGTGGAGTTAGCATGTTCTCCCCATGTCTGCGTGGGTTTCCTCCAGGTTCCTCCCAGTCCACACACATGTAGATTAGGTGAATAGGCTGTACTAAATTGTCCCTAGGTATGAATGTATGTGTGTGTGTGTGTGTGTGTGTGTGTGTGTGTGTGTGTGTGTGTGTGTGTGTGTGTGTGTGTGTGTGTATGTATGTATGTGTATGTCAGCCCTGTGTGATGGCCTGGCAGCCTGTCCAGGGTGTCTCCCCGCCTGCTGCCCAATGACTGCTGGGTTAGGCTCCAGCATCCCCACGACCCTGAGAGCAGGATAAGCGGTTCGGATAATGGATGGATGGATGGATCTCGGTGCCTTCTCATCATGTTTGTTTTTTTTTTAAATCACTCAGAGCCATTCTATACACCATTCAACATATGTTGGTAATCAGTGGTAGTTTACGCTTACTTCCTCTTTTCTCTTCTTTCTGTAGTTGTCGCATCCAGACATGATGTAATGAGAAGGCATGTTTTGTTTTTTTTTATCAATAAAATGAATCCAATTTATGTATTTTTCAGTTTTCTGATCAAAGAAAATTTTAAGATGCCATTCTTTGTACACAAAGCCCCAATAAACACTGAGCTTTGGAAGGATTTGGGGTTTGGGTGTCAGAAGTTTGCGCGCAATGCATCTTGGTACATGTAAGCCCTGCCGGCATGGCTCTGCAACCAGGATTTCAGATTCTTCTCAGAGTTATAATTTATAATTAATTAAGTTATTTGTTTATTATCTATAACTTTATAATTTATGACTCGGATTTGTTGGTCAACATAGCACGCACTGAGGAATATACATTTGCTATTAACACTGATTAGACATTCACATAAAAAGCGGCAAAGTTTACCTTTAACACTAGCCAGTCGCTAAATGCGGGTAAACTTAGTCTTTGGCAAGCAAATTAAACCAAGCAAATTAGTTTGCTGTCACTTGCTTTATTTTTTTTTCCACCCGCATTTATTGAAGACCTGGCCTACTCTTCATCTTATTAGCTAGTACTCGGTGCCTCTGTTGGTTAGGGCTAGGGTGGGGTTAAGGTTAGCCAATCAGAGGCAGAATAGGGGAGGGTCTTCACGAAATGCAGGTGGGAAAAGAATAATGCCTGTAACTTCAATCTGCTAGATCTGCCGTACTGCATGTTTAGTGCGCATTATGTAATTGTGTTGGTCATCAAATCGCACGACAATATTTGAGGTACTTGTTGACATCCGGGCAGTTGAAATACAAACCCCAATTCCAATGGGACATTGTGTAAAACGTAAATAAAAACAGAATACAATGATTTGCAAATCCTTTTCGACGTATATTCAATTGAATACACTACAAAGACAAGATGTTTAATGTTCACACTGATAAACTTTTTTTTTTTTTGCAAATATTCACTCATTTTGAATTTGATGCCTGCAACACGTTCCAAAAAAAGCTGGGACAGGGGCATGTTTACCACTGTGTTACATCACCTTTCCTTTTAACAACACTCAATAAGCATTTGGGAACTGAAGACACTAATTGTTGAAGCTTTGTAGGTGGAATTCTTTCCCATTCTTGCTTGATGTACGACTTCATTTGCTCAAAAGTCCCGGGTCTCCTTTGTCGTATTTTGCGCTTCATAATGCGCCACACATTTTTAATGGGAGACAGGTCTGGACTGCAGGCAGGCCAGTCTAGTACCCGCACTCTTTTACTACGAAGCCACGCTGTTGTAACACGTGCAGAATGTGGCTTGGCATTGTCTTGCTGAAATAAGCAGGGACGTCCCTGAAAAAGACATCGCTTGGATGGCAGCATATGTTGCTCCAAAACCTGTATGTACCTTTCAGCATTAATGGTGCCTTCACAGATGTGCAAGTTACCCATGATGCCATGGGTACTAACACACCCCCATACCATCACAGATGCTGGCTTTTGAACTTTGCACTGATAACAATCTGGATGGTCCTTTTCCTCTTTAGCCCGGAGGACACGACGTCCATGATTTCCAAAAACAATTTGAAATGTGGACTCGTCAGACCACAGCACACTTTTCCACTTTGCGTCAGTCCATCTCAGATGAGCTCGGGCCCAGAGAAGCCAGCGGCGTTTCTGGGTGTTGTTGATATATGGCTTTCGCTTTGCATGGTAAAGTTTTAACTTAAACTTGTAGATGTAGCAACGAACTGTGTTAACTGACAATTGTTTTCTGAAGTGTTCCTGAGCTCACGTGGTAATATCCTTTACAGAATGAGGGATCGAAGGTCACGGGCATTCAGTCTTGGTTTTCGGCCTTGCTTATGTGCAGAGATTTCTCCGGATTCTCTGAATCTTTTGACGATATTATGGACTGTAGATTAAATCCCTAAATTCCTTGCAAGTGTACGTTGAGAAACGTTGTTCTTAAACTGTGGGACTATTTGCTCACGCAGTTGTTCACCAAGTGGTGAACCTCACCCCATCCTTGCTTGTGAAGGACTGAGCCTTTCGGGGATGCTCCTTTCATACCCAATCATGACACTCACCTGTTTCCCATTAACCTGTTCACCTGTGGAATGTTCCAAACAGGTGTTTTTTGAGCATTCCTCAACTTTCCCAGTCTTTTGTTGCCCCTGTCCCAGCTTCTCTGGAACGTGTTGCAGGCATCAAATTCAAAATGAGTGAATATTTGCAAAAAATAATAAAGTTTATCAGTTTGAACATTAAATATCTTGTCTTTGTGTAGTGTATTCAATTGAATATAGGTCGAGAAGGATTTGCAAATCATTGCATTCTGTTTTCACGTTTTACACAATGTCCCAACTTCATTGGAATTGGGGTTTGTAAACCCGACTGTGGAGATTAGCGGGAGACAACAAGGAGGAAAATCGCCTTCAGAATGAACTGTCTGAAGAATACTGAACATACTACTACAGAATAAAAAATATATATAGGAACTATGACTGTGAATTTATTACTACTACTATTACTTTCGGCTGCTCCCGTTAGGGGTCGCCACAGCGGATCATCCGATGACTGTGAATTTATTACTGTTTCTTATTTTTACTTGCAATTGTTAATTCCTCTATAATTGTTATATTCTCAAACTTTTTAATAATGATCCTTCTTGCACTTAAATGCTTAGGTGCGTCTTAGCTGAGAATATATTTCAGTGTTGACCATGGGCTTTGGAAAGTCTGCCAAGGAGTAAACCAAATCAGCAGCATCACCAGCAGGTGCATTTTGAGGTACATTGAAAACAGAGGGGTCTGTAGCATCACTTGGGTCTTTGGGGAAATTCCGCTGGGAGTGGTTGTCATCTTCATTCTAGGAGAAGAAACCCAAGAATAGTCAAAAGAGCTGACATGAAAACACTCATACACACATGTACTTTTGAGATAAAGCTACATACTAAAGAATCGACATGCTAAAGTGTTAGCGTGTTGGCCGCATCAAACTTTTTGCACTAAAACAACAACCTTCAGAGGACTATCTTAGCAAACAATACTGTAATGTTTTTCAGAAATAAGATATTTTATCTCTGGTCGCTAAGATAAGACAAAATGACATGTTTTTGCAGAAAACTTCAAAAAGTGGATTTTGTGTTGCCGTTAGGTTTTAGATTTATCTAATATTATTCATTCATTCATCTTCAGCTGCTTCTCCGGGGTCAGGTCGCGGTGGCAGCAAGCTAAGCAGAGCATTCCAGACGTCCCTCTCTCCAGCAATGCTCTCCAGCTTCTCCTGGGGGATCCCAAGGCATTCCCAGGCCAGATTGGACATGTAGTCCCTCCAGCAAGTTCTGGGTCTACCCCAGGGTCTTCTCCTATTTGGCCGTTCCCGGAAAAACTCCAAAGGAAAGTGCCCAGGAGGCATCCTAATCAGATGCCCGAACCACCTCAACTGGCTTCTTTCGATGCAAGGAGCAGCGGCTCTACTCCAAGCTTCCTCCAGATGTCCGAGCTCCTCACCCTAAGGCTGAGCCCAGACACCCTATGGAGGAAACTCATTTCAGCTGCTTGTATCTGCGATCTCACCCTTTCAGTCACTACCCAAAGCTCATGACCATAGGTGAGGGTTGGAACGAAGATTGACTGGTAAATTGAGAGCTTTGCCTTCCGGCTCAGCTCCCTCTTCACCACAACGGTCCGGTACAACATCCACATTACTGCTGATGCTGCACCAATCTGCCTGTCAGTCTCCCGCTCCATCCTACCCTCACTCATGAACAAGACCATGAGATACTTGAACTCCTTCACTTGAGGCAACAACTCATCCCCAAACCAGAGGGAGCCATTTTCCAGTAGAGAACCATGGCCTCTTTACCCTTGCGGAAGTTTGACCAGCCAGTCTACATGTGTTTTGTGGACTTGGAGAAGGCTTACGACCATGTACTCTGGGACACTCTATGAGGGGTACTGCGAGAGTATGGGGTACCGGGGCAGTTGCTACAAGCCATCGGGTCCTTGTATAACCAAAATGAGAGCTGTGTCTGCATTCTTGGCACAAAGTCAAACATGTTTTCGGTGGGTGTCGGACTCCGCCAAGGTTGTTCCTTGTCTCCGATTCTGTTTGTGACATTCATGGACAGGATCTCAAGGTGCAGCCAAGGTGAGGAGTGTGTTCATTTTGGGAACCTCAGAATTGCATCTCTGCTCTTCGCAGGTGATGTGGTTTTGTTGGCTTCATCAGAGCATGACCTCTAGTGCGCACTGGGGCGGTTTGCAGCTGAGTGTGAAATGGCCGGTATGAGAGTTGGCACCTACAAGTCTGAGGCCATGGTTCTCAACCGAAAATTGGTGGATTGCTCCGGGGATGGGTTGTTGCTTATCTAATGTCAGTCACTAAGAAATAAAACTGCTGAATATCAGACAAATCATTGTTGGTGATAAATAGTTTTGGTCGAATCCAGAGGCGGGGTCAGAGGGGCACTGGCCCCACCTGAAATCTGATTGGCCCCTGATGTGCCCCTGTCCTGTCACTTGTCACTTGACTCTTTACAGGTGAGTAAATGTCACATTCTGTGGCACCTCAAACATTTATTGTAACTATAGTGTGGAAGAGGGTAATACTGGGAAAGATTCACATGTTTAGGACTTGGATGCCGCTTGGTTATTGATAAGAATCATATTTAGAAGTAGGAACTGGTGATTCCGGTGTCACATGAATGCAGCAGAGGCAGGAAACTGGTAATTCCGATGTGACTTCAACACAGCATGAGACTGCACGGAGAGCTGAAACGAACATTGGCGCACAGCTTCACATCCACCACTGAAACTTCATGTTAAGTTACGACTCCCCACATTAGTTTGTGTTAACGTGTGAAAGAGCGTTTACTTGTCAGTCACTGAACTTAGGTTTGTCCAACGTTAGGTAGCAGTAAGCTACTACGTCACTAGTTAGTTAACTACTCTATTGCTAGAAAGCACTGTAACTTGCTGGCTAAGATTAGCTCATTCTGACATAGTTGCTAGCTGACTTAGGTCTCTTTCTGTTAACCTAGGTCACAACCATGAGCTCACCATCTGAAAGACACTTCTTATTTGTTAAATAATATTTCAGTCATGCCACAGTCATTGCTAAGTAAATGAAACGAATGCTGCGTCCCAGACACCTTCAGAAATAGGGAAATAGCTGATCTCCCACTTGGAAAAAGTATGATGGAAGTGAGTCCCAGCTTGAATTCAGCAGGTTATTCTGTGTATACGTATATATATATACACACACACACACACACACACACACACACACATATACATGCATACAAATGTAAATGTGTATGTCATTGTCTTAATATGTCTTTTTTTTTCATGTGTATGTGTGTGTGTTTTAGTGTGTGTCTATATGATGAAGTTACCGGGTGTTTTGTGTTCCTCTTCCTGTAGAGAATCAGTGCAGAGACTCCGGATAAGGTTATGATGATGACCAAGACAGTGCGTACGTAAAACATCGGATCTGGAAAGAAGATCAGCAGGTTCAGTCAACAAAACTTTTTGGCACATTTCCTGGTTCTCTGTGGTTTTTTCCTTTAGCAGCCAAACAATTTTACTCAACAAACCTTATCTGTTTGAAAACAATATTGCCTATTTAAGATTATTTGTGAGGATATATTTATCACATTGTAATTTAAGTGAAAAGGTTATTGTCATTATTAATATTTTATCATTGTTATTTTGGTGACGATCTGAATTTACAATATTCATATATATATACATATATCGATGCTTTGTCAGCAGCGACACTATATGACATCATGGGGTGAGAGTGCATTTAATAGTAACACCATAGTGGTGGTAGTAGTATAAATATATTTAATAGTAGTGCAATAGTGGTGGTAGTAGTATAAATGTATTTAATAGTAACACCATAGTGGTGGTAGTAGTGTAAGTTTATTGATAGTAACAGCCGTTGTGGTGGTAGTAGTATAAGTATTTAATAGTAATGCCATAGTGGTGGTAGTAGTATAAGTCATGTAGCCAACCAGCCAGTCAACCACACCAACAGACACATATATGAATAGAATAAGATCCCCATACCTTTATATAGTGAATAGGATGTGTTGTTGGTGAGAGCTGTAGAAAAGCTGCAAAACTTGTGACACTCTTGACTTTGGGGTGTTGTTTTGGTTGGAGCTGTGAACAGCAAAACATCGACATGAAATATTAAAGATATGATTTGCATATACAGGTAAATGCAATTTAAAAGGAGAATTTTTACTTCCTGAGAGAACACGTACAGGGATAAATGATGAGTGGCTGTTCAAAAGGGTGGTTAGGACACCATCATAAAAAAAACCCAATAATAATAATTATTATAAAATCAATAAGCCAAAACAATCATGAAATGATGAGTGACAGTTGAATTATGATAATAGTAAAATTAATGTTGCTCTTCTGTGTTGCAGAAGTGAAACATTAGTGATAACATTATGATCATCACAGACTGTAAATGTGTGTGGAAAACAAACGTTCTCTTTTCTTGGTATGATTTTTTTTGTTTGTGGTAAGTATGTCGACATTTAAAGATGTGTAACTCCTTCAGATGTGAAAATAAGTGTGAAATCTCACATGGTGTACTAATACATGATCTGCTGGCATTTTGAAATGGCTGCCATCAGAGATTAGAAGGGAAAATAACTAATTTCCTTGGGAATAAACATTGTTTTAAAGGCATATATGTACACATTAAACAGCCATGACATTACAAACTATTCATATTAGTTGCAAAAAATATTAACACAGTATTGCAAAACGTTAACTTTTTGTTCAAGTGGTGATCACAGGAAATCTTTGATACAACCAGAATTAAATGATTTAGAAATATTAATAGGATTAAAGAAAGGAGACGAGACCACTTCTCCTTTTGACCACACAGCCGTGGGATTGTTTATTTCCTCCAACAAAACCTAAATCAGCAGTTCACTATGCTAAAAACCTCAGCCTCGTGTCTACCCACAATACCCCTTGCTAACCCCCGCCCACTGTTTTAAAGGGACCGTCTCTGGCCCGCATGGTGAATATCTAACCTGCAAGTAGGTCACTACAACATGTTATAATGTGTTTGAGTAAGATTTTTGCTGGTGTATCTCAAAAGACATTACACAGAGCCAAACATGTTTGTCAGGACTCAAACAAGGGTATTTTTAACAAAGAGTACAACTTTAAACTCAGATACTGAAGCCTTGTTGAAGCCCTCTGAAATTATTAAGGTGAATATTTTACAGTTCAGAAACTCACCGTCATCAACTATGAGATTTATCTCCTGGTATTCATCTGCCAGAAATCTCCGCACTCCACAGTAGTACTTTCCTGAGTCAGACTTCTCCAGATGTCTGATGGTCACATCAAGGAATCCATTCTTTTCAACTATTATGGAGTATCGCCCTTTCTCGTATTTCTCATGCATGGTACGATTGGTTTCAATCAGAATATCTTTATAATAACAGGGATGCCTACAGAAGTACTTCTTATTGTTTTCAGCCCATTTAAATTTGCATCTAGCTGTGATGCTCCCTTCTACCGTTCCTGTAAGATTGGATGGACGGGAGGTGACCTCACACAGCGCTGTTGAAAAGACAAACAGTCGGTAGTTAAAGTCAGTCTTATGAAGTTAAACAAGTGCTCATGTCTTCTACTTCACATTGACTTTGTGAAGCTAACCAGTAAAAACAGTGTCCAACTGTCAGATACTGAGGCACCCCTCTTGAGAAGTTTGGGGCTATGTGACGTCTTGCTCAAGGACACTTGGACCGTAATTGTGGAGGGAGTGGAGAAAAAACAAATACCGGAGTTAATGGTACTAATACTACTTGTACTACTATTATTCTACTACTATTAAGACTTCTATTACTTCTATTGATATTAGTTTTCCTATGACTACCACTCTTACTACTACTACCAGTGGCGCCGGCAGCCGTAATCCTGTACGTACCATGCGTACATTTTTTTTTTTTTTGCCACTCACGCCGTTTCACACAAATACATTTGAAGGCCGATGATTGGTGTTAACGTCACTGGCTAGTAGCGCACGGTGCGTACAGGGATTACGGCTGCCGGCGCCACTGACTACTACTGCCAATAACAATATTAAGTTTAGTCTTCCAAACTATTCATCAGATAACTGATATATTTGTAAAAACTCTTGTTTCATTGACAGCTAACAGCCTCTGAAGCTGGTGATCATTTGTAGTCGGTCTCCTGTCTGGGCTGAGCTGGGTCCAAACGTAATGTACAAGAACTCACACAGAGACACATAGAAATTACAAGATTTATAGAGAGTGAGAAAATATTCGTATGAACAAACTAATATTATCTACAGGGAGAAAGACAGACAGAATGAGAGCGAATAAGACGAGAGAATACCAGAAGGGAGAGTCCACAGAAAGCTCATGAGAAAGAGGTTGATGTGAAGAAACAGAAAACGCATGGAAGAAATTGCTAGAACGACCAAGCCGGTCATTTTGACCGTTTTGCATTTTCAAAGTTTAATAACTTTGTGAGAAAAAAAGATACTGACCTGTCGCTCCCTGAATACCCCTAAAATGTCATATTATTTGCATTAAAATTAGTTTTAGATCCATTACACAAAAACAAATTAGGATAAGATTTACCTAAAACAACCATGAGCTGTCAAAAAGACAGCTCGTAATTTGCGTGTGATCGTGCGCATCATGTCACTATTTATGAAGCGTGTTGGTCACGTCATTTCCTTCGCGAAGTTCATTGCTCTGTCCTAGAAACACACTAGTGTCCTCCAGTGCAGAGAAATAGTCTGAACTTGATTTTTGATTATTTCCATGACTACCACCGAGGCGGTGCAGTATTTACAAGTGTTGGACAGCGGTGATTTTAAATTGTTTGAAAAATAGTATTAAAGTTGTTAAATTTCTAATTTTGGTGTCAGTCGTTTGTTAACAGACATACTAATATATGTACATGCATTAATATCTCGATTGGGTATTTCTCTTGACAAAATATAGATTTTAAAACAAGTGGTCATTTTGACAGCCCATGATTGTTCTAGTAGTTTTTAAGTTCTGGTCGTTGTTTGGGACTGTTTTAATAGTTATTTTCAGTTTTTTTTTTTTTTTTACATTTCACGTTTTATAGGCCTTGTTACGTTTGTTAGATTAGCAACATGTGTTTTTCGTTTTGTTTTTTAGGTAATATTTTCGCTTTTACAATTTTGCTATTCAAGTTTGATCATGTCTCTGAAGCTTAATCCATCCATCCATTATCCAAAGTGCTTATCCTGCTCTCAGGGTCGCGGGGATGCTGGAGCCTATCCCAGCAGTCATTGGGTAGCAGGCGGGGAGACACCCTGGACAGGCCACCAGGCCATCACAAGGCGGACACACACATACACATTCACACCTAGGGATAATTTAGTACATGTCGTTGGACTGTGAGAGGAAACCGGAGCACCCGGAGAAAACCCACGCAGACACGGGGAGAACATGCAAACTTCACACAATCTCTGAAGTATAAATTGTTTAAAAATAGTATTATAGTTGGTAAAATGTTGATTTTTGTGTCAGTCATTTCCTAACAGGCATATGAACATATGCAATGCATTAATATCTCAATTGGGTATTTATCTTGACAGAATATAGAGTTTAAAACTGGCGGTCATTTTGACGGCCCATGGTCATTTTACATAGGAGTGAAATAAATATGAGATTACAGAGAGGCAGAATGAGACAGAAAGACAGACAGACTGGACTTACCAGAGAAGAGGCAACACAACACTAGATGGAGGTTTTTCATTATGAGCTTGATCTCCTGGTGGCATCAAACTGCATCCAGCAGTGCAGCAGCTAAACGTCAGACTGCTCTGCCCCACACATCTGTAATGCACACACACCAGCAGTCTCCTTCAGCCTCCTCCAAACCGAGGGCGTAGGCTGGGTTTCAACATCGGTAAGGACATTTTGAAACGTTTGTTGGACCAACAATACATGCACAAGCAGTGTGATTCTGCAGAAGACTTCCTGTATTCACAAAGGACTTTAAAATGAAGGCACACTTGGTGTTATTCTGCAAATGCTGCTCCAGTTACTTTTCCATGGTTGGCTGCACGTTAAATGGGAGGTTCTGGCTCCGTCTGATCAGCCTTTTACTGTATTGTTTATTCAGCTCTGGGTATCCTTTAATTTATCATTTTCATTCTTTATCTTACACTTTTAATATACTTCTTATTTAATCTCTGTATCTTGTTTCGTACCTCTCATTTAAGGTCTTTTTTTGGGAGGGACCCCCCCCCCCTTTTCTCCCCAACTGTACTTGGCCAATTACCTCACTCTTCCGAGCCGTCACAGTCGCTGCTCCACCCCCTCTTCCAATCTGGGGAGGGCTGCAGACTACCACATGTCTCCTCCGATACAGATGGAGTCGATACAGTTGATACGATACGAGTTGATAGTCAATACGATACTGATATAGATGGAGTCGCCAGCTGCTTCTTTTCACCTGAAAGTGAGGAGTTTCACCGGGAGGCATAGCGTGTGGGAGGATCATGGTATTTCCCCCAGTTCTCGCTCCCCCCCGAACAAGCATCCTGACCGACAACAGGAGGTGCTGGTGCGGCAACCAGGACACATACCCACATCCGGCTTCCCACCCAGATACGGCCAATTGTGTCTGTAGGAACACCCGACCAAGCTGGAGATAACGCGGTGAATTGAACCAGCGATCCCCGTGGTGGTAGGCAATGGAATAGACCACTCTGCCACCCGGATGCCCATTTAAGGTCTTTTTAAGCCTTTATGTAAAGCACCTTAAATTGTCTTTGTGTAGCTATAAAATGTGCTTCTTACATTTTGATTCTTCGTAAAAAAAGGATGTAATATCAATTTTCTTTTTTGATAGCATTTCGCTCTAACATTACCAACAATAAAATGTTGGTTGATCATTTTAAAATCATGACATGTTCAAGCAATGAATACATGTTAGCAAACACTTTAGAGCTTAGCTCTGAACATAATATTGACTTATATTATGCACAATATGAATTCTGTGTAGGAATTGCTGGAAAGTAGAGACGGACAATTTCTCTCATTGACTACACGAATGCGTGTGTCTTATTCTCCTTATACAAAACCGACAGCCCAATCAACATGGCCCTGCCCCAACCAGTCATTGTCATAGCTCACCCAGTCAGCCCGGAAACACTGTCTTTAAGTGACCAGAACCTGTTATGGTGAATTATTTCCATAGAGTCCACTACATACGTCCCCCCCAGAATTCACCATAATAGAAAAAGTCAACATGGAGGGGGCATGATGGCCCGGCTGCAATGGCTTCGCCGTACAGGTTCAGAGGCCGGGGTGCCCACAGGAGGGGCCTTAGTGACCCTGCAGCGATGTGGGGGTAGTGTGGGGGGTGTAGGAACCTTAGGGGCCTTGTTGAGGGGTGGGGGCAGGGTAGGAGGGCACCCCCACCGTGGAGGCTGGGCAAGTCCAACAGGTCGGTCCAAGTCCAGGTGAGCCAGTTTGAGGCAATCCAATGAAATGTGGTCTGGCTTGTTGCCGACTTCCATGACAAAGTGCTTGTTCTTGGTCTCCAGGACACGGACTGTCCCATCGTAGGGAGGCTGAAGGGATCCACGGTCGGCGTCGTGGCGAATGAAAACGTATTCCACCGACTGCATACTTGCAGGGATGTGAGACTGGGAGGCCGTGTTGCAAAGTGGGGACCGGTGCGAAAGCTCTGATGTTATCCAGGAGTGTGGTCCATTGATAGGCTGCAGACAAGGGAGCTGTGGTATTGGGGACGAAATCCCCTTGGACCCAGAGTGGCTGTCCATAAACCAGTTCAGTGGACAAGGACTGGAGGTCCTCCTTAGGGGCGGTCCTGATGCCCAGCATGACCCACAAGAGCCTGTCAACCCAGCTGCTATCCTTGAGGCTGGCCCTAAGAGCGGCCTTCATATAGCGATGAAACCACTTGCACAACCCATTGGCCTGCAGGTGGTACGTGATAGTGTTGTGGAGCTTCACCCCTATGCTCTCTGCGACTGCATTCCAGAGCTCAGACGCAAACCGTGATCCCCGGTCTGAGGAGAGGTTAGATGGGGTGCTGAACCGGGCGACCCAGATCACGATGAATGCCCAGGCTATGTCAGTGGACGTCGTCAATGCAGTGTCGGCGCCAGAACAAATCTGACGGCCGGGCCTACAGTTTTCACAGGGGGGCATGAGCATTAAGGCTGTCAAATTTACATTCTATATTTGAATATTCTTCGATTGTGAATTTTTTTCATTAATTATTTGCTAAATTAACCTTCGCATGTGCGCTTAGAATCCTTACTTGTGCTCTGCTCTTTCCCCCCGTTGTTTTCCATTCGCGCACAGACGCTACAAGCAGATCACGTGAGCTTACTAGCAGCAAACAGCCCTGTGTGTCACACGCAATGACCACTTGAATGGACAAAATCACACACTGATGTTCCGCTCCGTTGTCCTGCTAACCCCGCTCCTCCACAATCACGAAATTTAAGCATTTTATTTCATTGATTATTATTATTATTGATTATGTATTCAAATGTGCTATGTGCATTAATTCATTTTAATTTTTACATGATGTTTAAGTACTAATTTTCACATCATCACTGGGTAATTGGCGGGGGCACAACTTTCATTTGGGGGGGCGAGGCCCAGCCAATGCCCCCCCCATAACGCTGACACTGCGTCAATGACAGTGTGAATGGCTTCTGGCCATCAAGTGTTCCTGTCCACCATGGTGATGAGGTAAGTAAAACTGTAGGGGTGGGCAGGGGGCCCACTAGGTCCACGTTTACATGGTCGAACCTCCCTTCAGGCACCGGGAACTATGCCAGGGGGGCTCTGGTGTGGCGGTGTACTTTAGAGCGCTGACACCCATGCAGGTGTCAGCCCAGTCTCTCTAGTCTTTTATGAGTCCATACCAGATGAACTTGGCCACCATTAGTCTTTGAGACGGCTTTTTGACAGGGTGGGAGAGGCCATGGACCGCGTCGAAAACATGGCGCCTCCTGCCAGTGGGAATGACGGGCCGGGGCTGACCCGTGGAGACGTCGCACAGAAGTGTGGTGCCAGCGTCGAAAGCCACGTCTTCTAAATGCAGCCCTCTGACAACCGTCCTGAAAGCCTGCACGTCCGGGTCGGTGGCCTGATCAGCTGCCATTCGGGCATAGTCGAGACCCAAGTGGATGGCCCCCACAGTGGCCCAGGAGAGGTTGGTTTTGCCAGCAACATGCTGTATGTCTGTGGTGAACTCCGAGATGTAGGAGAGCTGTTGTTGCTGGTGGGCGGACCACGGCTCAGCCACCTTAGCCATGGCAAACTTCAGTGGTTTGTGGTCCACAAACGCCGTGAATTGGCGGGCCTCCAGCAGGGAACGGAAGTGTCGAACGGCGAGGTAGAGAGCAAGGAGGTTGCAATCGAAGGTGCTATGCTTCTGTTCGCTGGGGCGTAACTCTGCTGAAGAAAGCGAGCGGCTGCCAAGCGCCGTTCACCCACTGCTCGTGCACCGCCCCGACTGCATAGTCCGAAGCGTCTGTGGTAATGGCGATCGGGGCCTTGGGTGACGGGTGTGCCAGCATTGTTGCGTCAGCCAGAGCAGTCTTAGCGTCCACAAACGCCTTGTCCCTCTCCGCGGACCAGTCCACAGTGAGTCTGGTGGCCTTGCCTTTCAAGGCCTCATACAGGGGTTGCATGAGTTGAGCAGCTCGGGGGATAAAGCAGTGGTAAAAGTTCACCATGCCGAGGAACTCCTGTAGGGACTTGACTGTGAGCGGTCACGGGAAGTTCATGACGGCGTCCACCTTTGACAGGAGGGGTACCAGCCCGCCTTTGGTGACTCGGTGTCCTAGGAAGTCGATGGTGGTCAGCCCGAACTGGCACTTGGCTGGATTGATGATCAGCCTGTGCTGGCTCAGCCGCTCGAAAAGAGTTCGAAGGTGGGACAGGTGTTCCGCTTTGGAGGTGCTGGCGACAAGGATGTCGTCTAGATAGATGAAATCGAAAGGCAGGTCCCATAGCACCGAATCAATGAGGCGCTGGAATGTCTGCACGGCATTCTTGAGACCGAACGGCATGCGCAGGAACTGGAACTGTCCAAATGGGGTGATCACCGCCGTTTTGGGGACAACCAGTGGGTGGACGGGCACCTGATGGTATCCATGGATGAGGTCCACTTTGGAAAAGATTACTTTTCCAGCCAGGTGGGCGGAAAAATCCTGGATGTGTGGGACTGGGTAGCGGTCCGGTGACGTTGTATTGTTGAGTTGGCAGTAATCACCGCATGGGCACCACCCGCCGCAAGGCTTCAGGACGATGTGGAGGGGTGAAGCCCATGGGCTGTTGGAGCAGTGAATGATGCTGACACGTTCCATATTCTCGAACTCCTCCCTGGCGGCAGTGAGCTTGGCCGGGTCGAGGCGAAGTATAGACTGGTGGACCAGTGGTGGCGATTTGGTGGTCTACTCTGTGCTTGGTGGTGGAAGACAAGAAGGTGGGCTGCGTGAGAACCAGGAACTCAGCGAGAAGCTGGAGAAAGTCGTCTGTGGCGGACAGCATGCTAAACAGTCTGATGGAGTCCGCTCTAAAAGTGACAGCATCGATCAAGCGGCGGTTTTTGACATCCACCAGCAGCGGCCATAGGCGCATAGGAAATCCGCGCTGAGGAGGGGGACAGCCACTTTTGCCGTGACAAAGTCCCAACCGAACCGCTGTCCTCCGAAACACAGCTCCATGTACCTAGTGCCATAAGTGCGGATGGGGCTGCCATTAGCAGCTTCCATTAGGGGGCCATATCTGCAGGACAGGATGTCTACTCTCGATACGGGCAGGACGCTCCTCTGCGCGCCCATGTCGCACAGGAACCACTGCCCAGAAATGGAGTCTTTGATGAAAAGCAGCCTGCCAGTTCGGCCAACGCACATGGCCACTACTGAGCGCTGGCCCCAGCGTTTCCCGCTGCGCTTGGCCTTGGGTCCAAACTTTGCGTGGTAAAAATACCAGCCGTGGTCCTGCTGCCGTCGAGGAGCTGCTGCTGCGGTGGTGACTGTTGTGTCTCCAGGCAGTGGTGAAAATGTTTGGGCAGGAAAAAAATAAGGCCGCATAGTGCTGTTGACCAGCTAGGAAAATGTTATCAGCCTCCTCGGTCAGAGCACTGTAGAATGACGAGTGGTCAGACACTGGAGAATGTTTAACAAGTTTATTGATTGAACAACAGAAGTCTTTGTATGTAACTGGCAGACCAACTGCTGACGTACTTCCTGTAGCAGTACTAGGTAGTTACCTTAGTTAGTATGGTGGCTGTTACATGACAAACATGTATTGGAACAAACACAATGTTCTACATCCTTTCTGTTTAGCTATGCTTCCAATACTAAGAACATAATAATCTGCAGGCAAGTATAACAATATAGTCCTGGCCATTACAGGTAAGTATGAAATAAAATGAATATGACATCAAATGTATCTAAATCCTAATGTCTTATTGTATGCATATAAACATTTTTTTTTTCAATTGTTGTCCTTATACTGTTCATTGCATGCATTTTCTGTTTGGCTTACAAACGCAGCCTGCCCGTGTGATGTATGGGTCATCAACTGATTTCTGGGTGGGCTGGAAAGTCTTCTGAACAGTCTCTTGTTCACTGGTGTTTGGCTGTGAGTTTTGCTGAGGGGGCCTCTCAAGATAGACGGGATGATGAGAGTCTCATGAGAGAACCCCCCCCCCCCCTTCGGGAAGTGCGTCCCCACACTTGAGCATATCAGCCCCCTCACGCCTCTGGACGCAAGCGCTTCCGATGGCCTCACAGTCTCACCATCCCACTACTGACACCACGTAGAATGACGAGTGGTCAGACACTGGAGAACATTTAACAAGTTTATTGATTGGAACAACAGAACTCTTTGTATGTGACCAGCAGTCCGACTGCTGACGTACTTCCTGTACCACTAGTAGGTGATTACCTTATTTAGTATGGTGGCTGTTACATGTCAAACATGTATTGGATAAAATACAATGTTCTACAAGCACAACAGTCAGTGGTGGCGTTGTTGGCTAAAGCAGCCTGTACCTGAGAAGGCAGCTGTCGCAGAAACAGTTGGATGAAGAGCAAGTTGGGCTTGTGCTCTCCCAGGAGATCCAGCATCCTGTCCATAAGTTCAGACGGCTTACTGTCACCGAGGCCTTGTAGAGAGAAAAGCCGGCTGGCCCGCTCAGCATCAGAAAGTTCAAACGTTTTCAACAGGTGAGCCTTGAGTGTCTCGTATTTATCCTGCTGCGGAGGATTTTTGAGGAGGCTCACCACTCTGGTTGCTGTTGAACTACTGAGAGCCGACACCACATCATAGCCCGCGCTTCTGTCTGGGTGAACCAAGCCAAGGCTGATGACTCCCAGAACTCCGGCAGCTTGAGAGAAACTGCATTTGTCGTCATGTTCATAAAGATTTGTCTCTTGAAACGTCCAGCAGACAAATGTCGGGATCACCAATCACGAACGCGTGTGTCTTTCATTCTCCTTTTACAAAGCCAACAGTCCGAGCAACATGGCACTGCCCCAACCAATCATCGTTGTAGCTCACCCTGTCAACCCAGACACACTTTCTTAAAGTGACCAGAACCTGTTATGGTGAATTATTTCCATAGAGTCTGCTACAATTGACTATTTAAATAAAGAGACACTCCCAAGTAAGTAATTACTAGCTATAACCAAGGGGAGTAGGTTTGATAGAAACATAATGTTCTCTCTCCCTTGTGCTCGCTCTCTCGCTCCTAGTTCAATTCAAAGGGCTTTATTGGCATGAAAGTTTTAAAAAAACAATGTTGCCAAAGCGTCAAAGTGCAATTTGTCCAAATATTTGGACAGTACACAATAACACTAATAATTAACATTAACACAACCTTATACTGATCAATAAAAAAACAATAAAACAAAAATAACAAGAAAGAAGTAAATCAAAAGGTAGAGCATGAGTTCTGAGGAGATCAAGTACAGCTGTCATTCATGGTGCTGGTTGTCTCTTAGACTGACGTGACCTGACATATCTTGCTGCATCTATGGCGCTGACACTAATTTCCCCAAGTAGATGTTGCATTTTAGTCTGGTCAAAGAATGTATCAAAATCTTGGAATTTACATTTATTTTTTGTAAAGAACTCTGTTCTTAAATCTTTGTATGCGCTACATTGTAGCAGGAAATGTTGCTCTGTCTCCACCTCTCTCTGTGGACAGAGCTGACACGGCCTGTCTTCTCTAGGTAACAGGTCTGCCTGAGTCAGCCAGTCTCTATGGCCAAGCTGTGATCACTGAATCTGTACATAGTTACTGTCTTTCTCACTTTCTGATCTGATCAGTTACAGTGGTCAGATACTCTGCCATCGTGTACTGTCTGTTTAGAGCAAAATAGCATTGAAGTTTGCTTTTGAGTTATTGTGATATATGTCCAATGATTAATGTAATTTTCTTTTTCTTTAGCTATAATTTGGTTGGAGGTAGCACAGTGGTTAGCATGGTTGCCTCACAGCAAGAAGGTCCTGGGTTCGAGCCCTGGGGTTGTCCAACCTTGGGGGTCATCCTGGGTCATCCTCTGTGTGGAGTTTGCATGTTCTCCCTGTGTCTGCGTGGGTTTCCTCCCGGTGCTTCGGTTTCCTCGCACAGTCCAAAGATATGTAGATCAGGTGAATCGGCCATACTAAATTGTCCCTAGGTGTGAATGTGTGTGTTTGTCGGCCCTGTGATTGACTGGCAACCTGTCCAGGGTGTCTCCTCACCTACCCCCCCAATGAATGCTGGGATAGGGTCTAGCATCCACATGACCCTGAGAGCAAGATAAGTGGTTTGGATAATGGATGGATGGATGGATGGATAATTTAGTTGAGCCAGATTGTGTGAGGGCTGTCCTGATGCTTTGTGCTGTTGGCTGAGATGAGCCTCACGACCAGCTGGCTGAGGAGACTCCTCTCTTTGTTTTTCTCTTGGTAATGGAGAGCTTTGTAATGGTAGGAGTAGGGGTCACTTACTTTTAGGTGTTTGCAGAATTTGATTGTTCTTTTTTGCATCTTAATTAACAGCGGAAACTGGCCTATTTCTGCTCGGCATCCATTGTTGGGCAAGTTCCTGTGAACTCTGAGAATACTCTTGCAAATCTCAGTATGCAGGGTTTTGATTGGGATCATTAATGGTGAGAATGAAATTTCCTGTAGCGGTAATTATTAGTCCCAAATATGTGCAGCTGTGTGTGTGTTCTATATCAGTGGAGCCTAGTAAGAACCTATTTGGGTTTCCCTGACTCCTGGGTAGTTTCTGGGAAGACCATAATTCTAGTCTTTTTCAGATTAACTCGCTCTCTCTCTCTCTCTCTCTCTCTCTCTCTCTCTCTCTCTCTCTCTCTCTCTTTCTCTCTTTCTCTCTCTCTCCTAGTATTTGCCACAGCACCGGTTCCCGATACATACTGATTTATTCGTATTTGACTCGAAGATACATCCTAGGATGCACTGGGACACATCATCCGTGATGTTTCCTGAGGTCCTTAGGGGTTTCGGGTCTTTCAACATCATACACCCTCTCTCAGGTGACCCAGCCAGGGTTGACCAGGCCCTGGCTTGTGTCCCAGTAGCATTGGCCCACAGATCATGCCTTCTGATCCAAAGCCATCTGGAGGCCCTCTCTGCAGCCTCCATGGAAGACTTGATGGCTTTCCTTTTAGCAGCCCCAGTGAAGCCAAGTAGAGTGTAGAGCTTGCACAGTGAGTGGCCAGCAAAGCCTCTACGCCCTACTTCAATGGGCTCACAATGCGCCTTCCAGCTTCTCCTCTGGCACTGATCCACCAGCTGCTGGTACTTGGACTGCTTCCGCTCATTTGCCTCCTCCTTCCGGTCCTCCCAGGGAACCTTCAGCTCTATAAGGAGCACCTGTTTGAAGAGGCTGATGATAGCACTATGTCTGGCCTCAACGAAGTTGCCATAATGTGGTCTGGGAAATTAATTAACTTAAATATAAAGTATCTATACATGATAAACAAAACAATAACCTAATTGAAATCAATGAAATTTAAACAGGGGCTACAGAAAATATTTCCTTATAATATGACAGTGTGCATTCACTTTTTTTGTTCTTCATATGGGCCAATGTGTCTATGTACATATTAAACTCAACCAGAAAAGCACCAAGGTTTGGGAGGGACCAAGAGAACCTTGCTTTATGTACTATACAAATATAGGATTTGTCATGTAACTTAACGATTTATGTTCACATTCAAATTTAGTAATACTATCTTTAGGTATAATTATTATAGAATGTCTAGTCTTGTTATCTTTAAAATTCTCTGTCTCTCCAAAACACAGGTGAGGAGGGGCAGGGACAAAACAAATGTATAACCGTTTCCGACTCAGTGCTACAAAAGGTGCAGTTAAGATCTATGTCAGTAAATTTGGAAATTAATGTGTTACATGGATATTCATAGACATGGAAAACTGTAGCAACTATAGAAGTATAACTTTGATCAGCCACAGCATGAAGATATGGGAAAGAGTAATAGAAGCTAGGTTAAGAGGAGAGGTGATAATTAGTGAGCAGCAGTATGGTTTCATGCCGTGAAAGAGCACCACAGAGGTGATGTTTGCTTTGAGAATGTTGATTGAGAAGTATAGAGAAGGTCAGAAGGAGTTACATTGTGTCTTTGTGGTACAACAGGGTGCCGAGAGAGGAAGTGTTAGTTTTGTATGAGGAAGTCGGAAGTTGCAGAGAAGTATGTAGGAGTGGTGCAAATATGTATAAGGGAAGTGTGACAGTGGTGAGGTGTGTGGTTGGAATGACAGATGGGTTGAAGGTGGAGGTGGGATTACATCAAGGATCAGCTCTGAGCCTTTGTTTGTTTGCAATGGTGATGGACAGGTTGACGGACGAGATCAGGCAGTAGTCTCCGTGGACTATGATGTTGGTGGATGACATTGTGATCTGTGGCGAGGGTAGGGTGCAGGTTGAGGAGAGCCTGAAGAGGTGGAGGTATGCATTGGAGAGAAGAGGAATGAAAGTCAGTAGGAGCAAGACGGAATACATCTGTGTGAATGAGAGGGAGGACAGTGGAATGGTGAGGATGCAAGAAGTGGAGGTGATGAAGGCATATGAGTTTAAATACTTGGGGTTGACTGTCCAAAGTAATGGAGAGTGCGGAGGAGAGGTGAAGAAGAGAGAGCAGACAGGGTGGAGTGGGTGGAGAAGAGTGTCAGGAGTGCTTTGCGACAGAAGGGTACCAGCAAGAGTTAAAGGGATGTGTTTAAGTCTTCAAATCACACAACAAAACAAGTTTCATTACAGCCTTCAAAGGATATGTGTGAGAAAGTGAATATCCTGCCAGCACAGCTTCACAGGCAGTAGCAGCTAGCAGTCTCTCTACTCACAACTGGTAGTAGAGCAGCATAGTTGGGGATGTTGCAAACAGTCTCATTCGCTTCAGTCTCAGAGCACCACAATCCGAGTCATGGCACCAAACATGTAACCCACTGTTGCTGGAGCCTCCCTACACACCCTGGGACTCTGCATCGTGTTTCTTCTTCTTCGTCTTCTTTTTTTTTATCCCCCCCCCCTCGCCCCAATTGTACCCGTCCAATTATCCCAGTCTTCCGAGCCATCCCGGTCGCTGCTCCACCCCATCTGCCGATCTGGGTAGGGCTGCAGACTACCACATGCTTGCTCCGATACATGTGGAGCCGCCAGCCGCTTCTTTTCACCTGACAGTGAGAAGATTCGCCAGGGGAACGTAGCACGTGGGAGGATGGCCAGGTGTGTCAGTAGGAACGCCCGACCAAGCCGGAGGTAACACGGGGATTCGAACCAGCGATCCCCGTGTTGGTAGGCAAGAGGATAGACTGCTACACTACCCGGACACTGCGTCGTGTTTCTTTTGTGTAGTGGGGTATTGTGTGGAGAGAAGAAACCACCAGACACGGGGGTTCTGAATTGTGGTTGAGACCTGGTTGCACTTTATTGGCTCACAACAGCTGCTGGTCCATAACTTTACGAGATAGTCAAACAAACTATCCATTCATTATCCAAACTGCTTATCCTGCTCTCAGAATGGGAATGCTGGAGCCTATCCCAGCAGTCATTGGGCGGCAGGCGGGGAGACACCCTGGACAGGCCGCCAGGCCATCACAGGGCTCTCTCACACACACACACACACACACACACACACACACACACACACAAAATTGTCAAGTAAACTAAAAGTTTACAAAACATGTTCCGTTGCATGGTGCAAAAATAATCTAACACTGAAAACAACAAATCACTGCACGTTTAAATTAAATAAGACATTCATAACATATGATCGTGTAAAAAGAAATTAAATGACATGGCCTGGCGGCCTGTCCAAGGTGTCTCCCGCCTGCTGCCCAATGACTGCTGGGATAGGCTCCAGCATCCCCACGACCCTTGGAGCAGGATAAGCGGTTTGGATGATGGATGCATAAGATAGATCAGTGGTTCCCAACCTTTTTTCCTTGGCGCACCCCCCCCCCCACTTGTTTCTAAGAAAAGCTGACCCACCCCCCACCCCCGGCCCACACACACACACACACACCAAGAGAAAAGTGATTCATTCCAAATATTTATTTGTAAAAATTAACATCAATTATAGTTTTTTCCACCTTTACTTCAATAAATGCCTCATTTCCATCCTCAGAACATCTTAAATGTCTCTTGTCTTTTATAAGCGCACATTTTTTTTTCTTTTAACAACCCGACAGAGTAGGCCTGTTGACATCTGACTCAGGCTCACTGAAACAACATATTAGTACTGTTGTCATCTGACATCTGACTTCCACTTGCACGTCATGTAAAGTTGTGAACACTGTGTTTTGACAGACAGTAGGCCTATGTGTTATTTTGGCTCTAACAGTAACATCTTTACTGAGTCTGTACCAACCTATTCATTCATAAACTAATAACACTTTTTTTTCCGACAGACTATGTTATTTGGCTCACAGTCACAATAACAATAACTTATTCCTTACGTGTTTTACTGAGTCTGTACCCTCCTGTTCATTCATAAACCAATAACACTTTGTTTTTGTTTGGGTTTTTTTTTTTTACAGTGTGTGTTATTGTGGCAAACACAATAACAATAACTTCTTCCTTATATTTTTTTTTACTGAGTCTGTGCCATCCTGTTCATTCAGAAACTAATGGCCACCTTGGGCTTGCATACCTTTGACCAGGGATGGACTGTCAGGTGCGGTGCTTGTGACAGCCAGCCCTAAAGTCCTGGTGCACATCGAGTCTGTTGCAGGCTTTTGTTTTAATAATAATAATAATAATACATTTTATTTGTGGGCACCTTTCAGAGCACGCAAGGACACATTACAGAACACAGTAAAAACAAGCAGCACTGTATCAGACAGCATAAAATCAAAACAAAGCAGGGTTGACAATAAAAAGTTAACACAACAGATAAATATAAAATCATCATCTGCACAAAACTCAATGAAGTGTGGATCAGACTGACTATGCCAGTTTGAAAAGGTGCGTTTTGAGATGGGGTTGCGGATGTCTTGTGGGAGGGAGCTCCATAGGCGGGGGGCAGAACGACTGAAGGCTCTGGACCCCATGGTAGTCAAGCGGGCCGATGGTGTAGTGAGTTGGAGAGCAGAAGAGGATCTGAGAGTGCGTGTGGATATGAAGGAGTTTGGAAAGATACGAAGGAGCTAGGTTATTAAGGAACACATATCAGAATATAGTGTCCTGTAAGGGAGCAACTCTCAGGGGAATAGACGGCGCTGGAATAGACAGCGCAATATCGTCCTCCAGTTGCCCACCCAGGCTACTGCCCTACATAAAAATGCTACTAATCTTCAATGCAGCTAACAAAAGGACACTTTTACCTTGAAGCTTGTTGAGACGTAGCTGGAATTTGTCTTGTCAAAGTATGATGTGCAATATGCTAAATATTTATTTGAAAATCGAATAACATGTAACATGTTGGTTTGATAATATATATAGATATATATATACAAACTTGAATTGTTTATTTTCACACTAATGACTGTCAAAGTTAGCTGCAGGTACACCTATGTCAGCCGCATGCAACATTATACCTGCTGGCTTATGCAGAGATCATTCACTCCAGAGGCAAGATGTATTGCATTTTCTTCCAAAACGGTTGGGGCAAAGTGTGTTGTTTTGTTTTTGTTTTTTTTTGGGGGGGGGGGCGTTAAAAATAAAGAATTTGTGGCAGAATGGGAAAGCTGTTGCCTTTGGGTGGGTTTTCTAAGTGAGAAGGAATAAGTGCATTAAAAACGTATGTCACCCTGTTATGGAAACAAGACAATTGAACAGACCTGTTATGCACTTTAAATGTAGGCATTTTGTAAAAATTTATAAAGACCAAAAAAGGATGAAATATCACTGATTAATACAAAATGTTTATTATATTTTTGAAAAACAAAGTTTCAGTAAATGCCAGTGTTTTCTCCATGGCCAAGACGTGTTATTTCAGAGGTAACTAGATCTATCTGCAGCCTGGCATGACTGCCTGAAAAGACGTTTTGAAGAAAACCCACTTCACACTCAGTGACTACTCAAGGTTTTGTATGGCAAAGAAAAACTATCAACATAATCAGAATCAGAAATACTCTGTTGATCCCCGAGGGGAAATTGGGTTGAGTTACAGTTGATCACAATCTAGAAGCGAAAATATATATGAAAGCATAAGTGAAATTATAAAAAATAAAATGTAAAAATATGTGCATTAAACTATAATTTATAACAAGTGCAATGCATCCTGGTACATGTAGGCACTGCCGGCATGGCTCTGCGACCAGGATTTCTCAGAATCCTCTCAGATTTATAACTTATTTGTTTATTTATTTATAACTTTATAATTTATAACTCAAATTTATCAGTCAACATCGCACGCACTGAGGAATATATTGCTTCGATTGACTACACTTGCTTTTAACACTGATTACACATCTACATAAAAAGCGGCAAAGTTTACCTTTAACATTAGCCAGTCGCTAAATGCGGGTATATTTAGTATTTGGCAAGCAAATTAAACCAAGCAAATTAGTGCGCTGTCACTTGCCTTGGTTTTGTTTTTTTCCCCGCCTGCATTTCTTGAAGGCCCAGCCTACTCTGCATTTGATTGGCTAGTACTCGGTGCCTCCGTTGGTTAGGTTGGTTACGGCTAGGTTGGGGTTAGGGTTAGCCAATCAGAGGCAGAATAGGGGAGGGTCTCCTCGAAATGCAGGTGGGGGAAAAAATGCCTGTCACTTCAATCTGCTAGATCTGCATGTTTAGTGCTCATTATGTAATTGTGTTGGTCATCAAATCGCGTGACAGTATTTGAGGTACTTGTTGACATCCAGGCAGTTGAAACACCCGGCAGGTGCACTGTGGGGCACATTGACAGCTGAGGGGTCTGTAGCAACACTTGGGTCTTTGGGGAAATTCCGCTGGGAGAGGTTGACATCTTCATTCTAGGAGAAGAAACCCAAGAATAGTCAAAGAGCTGACATGAAAACACTCATGCACTTATGCACTTTTGAGATAATGCTACTGTAGTGACCTACTTGCAGGTAACATATTCACCATGTGGACCAGAGACAGCCCCTTTAAGACAGTGGGTTCAGGGGTTAGCAGGGAGGATTGTGGGCAGACACTAGGCTGAGGTTTTGATATTGTGAACCGTTCACTTGGAAGTCATTTGGAGGAAATACATGACCCCACGGCTGTATGGTCAAAAGGAGAAGGGGTCCCGTCTCCTTTCATTAATCCTCCACACTACATACTAGAGAAGCGACGTGCTAAAGTGTTAGCGCGTTGGCCACATCAGACTTTCGGCTCTAAAACAACAACCTCAAGAGGAATGTATCAGCAAACAATACTATCTAATGTTTTTCAGAAATACGATATTTTATCTGTGGTGTCTAAGATAAGACAAAATCACACGTGAAGGCAGTCACTAAGAAATAAAACTGCTTAATGTCAGACATGTCAGTCCATCCATCCATCCATCCATCCATTATCCAAACCGCTTATCCTGCTCTCAGGGTCGCGGGGATACTGGAGCCTATCCCAGCAGTAATTGGGTGGCAGGCGGGGAGACACCCTGGACAGGCCGCCAGGCCATCACAGGGCTCTCACACACACACACACACACACACACACACACACACACACACACACACACACACACACACATACACACACACTTGTCAAGCAAACTAAAAGTTTAGAAAACATGTTCCACTGCAAAAGTGCATGGTGCAAAAGTAATCTAACACTGAAAACAAATCACTGCACGTTTAAATTAAATAAGACATTCATAACATATGATCGTGTAAAATGAAATTACATGATATAAGATATATCAGTGGTTCCCAACCTTTTTTCCTTGGAGCCCCCCTACTTGTTTCTAAGAAAAGTTGAGCCCGCCTGGCCTGCACAAATGTTATTTGAGCAGTCTAGAGCAGGGGTCCCCAACCACCGGGCCACAGACCGGGCTGCAAGAAAACAATATGATATACAATATTCAAATAAAAGCCCGGCCCAGCCGGACCGTGTAACGTTAGGGGGCTTTTAATTTGTAACGGATACCTGGCCTGTGTACAATGATGTAATTTTATTACTCATTCACGTGGCATTCGGCAGACCAGTGTAACTGACTTCATAACACAGTGACGCACTCAAGTCAAGTCGCTACTAGCACCTAGTTAGCTACCACAAAAAAAAACACAAAAAAAAACCAGACATTGCTTGAGAGTTTCTTCGGAAGAGGTAGGAGAGATGTAGTACTACTTTCAGCTGCTGCCGTTAGGGGTCGCCACAGCGAATCATTCGTTGCCATCTCTTCCTGTCCTCTGCATCTTTCTCTGTCACACCAGCCACCTGCATGTCCTCCCTCACCACATCCATAAACCTCCTCTTTGGCCTTCTTCTTTTCCTCTTCCCTGGTAGCTCCATATTCAGCATCTACTACTACTACTACTTTCGGCTGCTCCTGTTAGGGGTTGCCACAGCGGATCATCCATTTCCATTTCTTCCTGTCTTCTGCATCTTCCTCTGTCACACCAACCACCTGCATGTCTTCCCTGACCACATCCATAAACCTCTTCTTTGGCCTTCCTCTTTTCCTCTTCCCTGGCAGCTCCATATTCAGCGTCCTTCTCCCAGTATACCCAGCATCTCTCCTCCACACATGTCCAAACCATCTCAATCTTGCCTCTCTTGCTTTGTCTCCAAACCGTCCAACTTGAGCAGTCCCTCTAATATAATCATTCCTACTCCTGTTCTTCTTCATCACTCCCAATGAAAGTCTTATAATCTTCAACTCTGCCACCTCCAGCTCCACCTCCTGTCTTTTCGTCATTGCCGCTGTCTCCAAACCATATAACATAGCTGGTCTCACAACCATCTTGTAAACCTTCCCTTTAACTCTTGCTGGTACCCTTCTGTCGCAAATCACTCCTGACACTCTTCTCCACCCTGCCTGCACTCTCGTCTTCACCTCTCTTCTGCACTCCCCCTTACATTGGACAGTCAACCCCAAGTATTTAAACTCATATGCCTTCATCACCTCTACTCCTTGCATCCTCACCATTCCGCTGTCCTCCCTCTCATTCATGCATAGGTATTCTGTCTTTCTCCTACTGACTTTTATTCCTTCTCTCCAGTGCATACCGCCACCTCTCCAGGCTCTCCTCAACCTGCACCCTACTCTCGCTACAGATCACAATGTCATCCACAAACATCATAGTCCACGGAGACTCCTGCCTGATGTCGTCCGTCAACCTGTCCATCACCATTGCAAACAAGAAAGGGCTCAGAGCCGATCCTTGATGTAATCCCAACTCCACCTTTAACCCACCTGTCATTCCAACCACACACTTCACCATTGTCACACTTCCCTCATACATATCGTGCACCACTCCTACAAACCCCAATTCCAATGAAGTTGGGACATTGTGTAAAACCTGAATAAAAACAGAATACAATGATTTGCAAATCCTTTTTGACCTACTACATTCAATTGAATACACTACAAAGACAAGCTATTTAATGTTCAAACTGATAAACTTTATTTTTTTTTGCAAATATTCACTCATTTTGAATTTGATGCCTGCAACACGTTCCAAAGAAGCTGGGACAGGGGCAACAAAAGACTGGGAAAGTTGAGGAATGCTCAAAAACACCAGTCTGGAACAATCCACAGGTGAACAGGTTGACTGGAAATAGGTGAGTGTCATGATTGGGTATAAAAAGAGCATTCCCAAAAGGTTCAGTCGTTCACAAGCAAGGATGGGGCGAGGTTCACCACTTTGTGAACAACTGCGTGAGCAAATAGTCCAACAGTTTCAGAACGTTTCTCAACGTACAATTGCAAGGAATTTAGGGATTTCATCGTCTACAGTCCATAATATTGTAGCGAATTCGGGGGACAGTCCGGGAACCATCGCCACAGACGGCGCGCGAACCCGTATTTCCCACTCCGCAAGCGACAACGTTAACCAGTCGACTAAAGGATCCGACCCATTAGTCAGCGGCCAACGTGTCTACTTATCCATGCACGTTACACTACCCCCCTCCTTCGGGAAGCACGTCCCCGCGCTTAAGCATATCAGCTCCTTCACACCTCTGGGCGCATACGCTTCCGATGGCCTTACGGTCTCACCATCCCACTTCTGACACCAGTGTAGCGAATTCGGGGGGTAGTCCGGGAACCGTCGCCACAGTCGGGACGCGAACACGTATTTCCCACTCCTCAAGCGACAACGTTAACCAGTCGACTAAAGGGTCCGACCCGTTAGTCGGCGGCCAACGTGTCTACTTATCCATGCACGTTACAATATTGTAATGTATTGGGACTTATGTTAATGCGCATGCTCTCTGGTTAGTCTTTGATGGGGGGCTCTCGCGAGGCGAGACTAGGAAGTAATGTCAAGTATGAGCCGAACTGGAGGAAACGCAGATGTAGCCTGATGGCTGAGTATCCTAACTTTGCTAAGTTCTAAGTAAAGAGTTCCTTTACAACCAATGTCTCTCTCGTCTATAAGTCGAATCTTACACTGGCGACGAAGCGGATCCGAATTCCAACAGTTCTGAACAGTTTATTGAGGGAAATCAGCAACCTCCGATATTCTACTACAGCTTTGAGGAATCTGTGAGTAGCCCAACGACATCACCGTGACCACGCTGGGTCGCATAGAAGAGTTTGATGAAGGCTCCGGCAATGCCATTGAGAGACTGGAATGTTTTTTTCCTGGCAAATGGAGTAGATGGGGAGGAGAAGAAACGTGCTATTTTGCTTAGCGTCTGTGGGGCTGCAACGTATTCTACACTACGTTCGGTGGTCGCTCCCGTCCTTCTTACGGCCGTCACCTTTGAAAACTTAGTATCGACCTTGAAGTGCCACTACAGTCCTCCTCCATCACAAATTGTTCATTGTTTTCAGTTTCACACTTGCAAACAAAAGCAAGGCCAAGAAATCTCAAGCTACATTGCTGAACTCCGTAAACTCTCAGTGCATTGCACTTTTGGTGACCAACTGGAAGCCATGTTGCGTGACAGAATTGTCTGTGGGGTGCTAGATGAAGCGCCGCCTGCTGGCTAAAAAGGAACTCCCATTCAAAGCAGCAGAGGAGAAAGCCCTTGTAGCGGAAACAGCCACGTTAAATGCGCGACTACTACAACCAAACCAGCTGGGACCACCACAGACAGCAGAAGTTCACTAGACTGCACAAAGTCAAACCGTTTTGAAAGTGAAACAAACAGTAGCAGAAGGTGGTGCAAAGCCATGTTTTCGTTGTGGAGGCACACACAACCAACAGCATTGCAAATTTACCTCTGCTTGTATGCCACTATTGCAAAAAAAGGGGCACATTTCTCGTGTTTGTTTTAAAAAGAGCAGGGATGTCGCATCAGCAGATTCTTCTGACACAGTTCCTCAATCCCAACAACACACACACTGTTAGGCAACAAGAAGAGGAATATGACATTTACACCATGTTTAGGCAGCTGTATGCTCATGTAAAAAAGCCATATCAAGCCACTGTGATCCTGAAGAACAAAACACATGTAATGGAGGTGGACTCTGGAGCCACATGCTCCTTGATCAGTGAGGGCAGTTACAACACCTTGTGGCCTGACCGGCCGCCTTTACTGCGCAAGGACAGTAGTGTGCTTAGACAATGGTCGCAAGCAGAACTACAAGTTAATGGGAAGATTTTTGTGGATGTTCAGTATCAAGGCAATCACAAGACCTTACCACTGATTATTGTTCGAGGTCAGGGGGCAAGTCTACTGGGCAGGGACTGGTTTGAGGCACTGGGCATTTCTGTAATGGGGGTGCGCCAAGTATGCTTACAATCCGTGGAGTCCATCTTAACGGACTATGCAGAAGTCTTCCAGGACCTCGGGGTTTCACAAACCCCTCCAATTGCTATTGATATTGATACGACAGCGTCACCCAAGTTTTTTAAAGCACGTTCGGTGCCCTTTGCCCTTCGGCCAAAGCTAGATGAGGAGCTTGACAAGTTAGTAGGTCAGGGTATTTTTGAACCCATGAGACACTCAAGGTGGGCCACACCCATCGTACCAGTAGTTAAAAAGGATGGCAGCTTAAGAATTTGCAGTGACTGTCGCTGCACTGTGAATACAGTTGTGAAACCTGATGTGTACCCCATTCCTACGGTGGCTGAACTGTTTTCCAGACTGGCAGGGGGGGTGCTTTTCAGTAAATTGGACCTCAAACAAGCTTACCAGCAGCTGGTGCTGGACGACGAGGCTGCAGAGCTTCTCACTATAAACACCCATTGTGGGCTGTTTCGGGCCCTCCGCCTGCAGTTTGGAGTATTGACAGCTGTGTCCATATTTCAGCGTTTCATGGATACACTCCTCGCCGGTATACCAAGCGTGCAACCGTACCTGGATGATGTCTTAATAGTGGGAAAGACTGTTGACCAGCACAATGACCGTCTTCGTGCAGTGCTGGAACGATTCGCAGAAGCAGGATTGCGGCTACGGAAGGAGAAGAGTGTGTTTGCTGCTGACCAAGTTGAATTTTTAGGTTTTCGTGATGGCGTGTGGCCGACTATGGAGAAAGTTGAGGCTATTCAGAAGGCGCCTTCACCCCGGAACAAAACGGAGCTTCAGTCATTCCTAGGCCTACTCAATTTTTACAGCTGTTTTTTGCCAAACAAGGCTACCATCTTAGAACTGCTGCACCGCCTCCTGGATCAGTCTGCACCCTGGCAGTGGACTGACGCACATGAAAAAGCTTACACTGCTGCAAAACAACTGCTTCAGGCTGATGGCGTGCTCACGCACTATGACGAAACAAAGCCATTAGCCAATGCTTGTGATGCTTCACCTTATGGCTTGGGGCGCTGCTCTTCCATATGGAGTCCGATGGCCGGGAGGCTCCCATCGTCTTTGCCTCGAGGACACTATCCTCCACTGAAAGAAATTATGCCCAAATAGATAAGGAGGCTTTGGCGGTCATTTTTGCAGTAAAAAAAATTCACCAGTACCTTGCTGGTCGCCACTTTGTGGTTTTTACTGACCACAAACCTTTTTTGGGCCTGATACACCACTCTAAGCCCATGCCACCTGTCCTGTCCCCACGCATGCTATGCTGGAGTGGTCTTCTTGGGGCCTACGATTACGAATTGTGCTACCACCCTGGCAAACAGCTAGCAAATGCTAATGCCCTCAGTCGCTTACCACTGCCCGCTGGTATGCGTGAGACCCCTCCACCCATGGAGGTGCTCTTACTGGGAATGGCGCCTGAAGCCCCACTGAATGCAAAACACATTGCCGCCCTTACTCGGAAGGATCCAGTTCTGTCCCGGGTGCTGCGCTGGGTTCTGCATGGCTGGCCAGTGGATACACCTGACAGCCGTTTCAAGCCATTTTTCACCCGGCGCCATGAACTGTCCGCACACAAGGACTGCCTATTATGGGGGAGTCGTGTAGTTATTCCCAACCTGGTGACGGAGGAGGTACTAGCCATGCTGCATGATGCACACCCAGGCATTGTGCATATGAAGGGCCTGGGGAGGAGTCATGCCTGGTGGGCAGGTATGGATTTAGCAATAGAACAGACAGTAAAATCCTGTGAAACCTGCCAGAGAACTCGTCATGCACCACCAACAGCACAGCTGCACCCTTGGGAGTGGACAACTAAGAAATGGTCCCGGCTACACATTGACTTTGCTGGGCCATTCCAGGGGAAAACATTTTTCATAATTGTGGACTCACACTCTAAGTGGTTAGAGGTTGCCATGGTGAGTTCAATGTCCTCCTCTGCAGTGATCAGCACACTGAGGCTCCTCTTTGCAACTCACAGATTGCCAGATGTCATTGTTTCTGACAACGGTGCGGCCTTCACATCGGAAGAATTCAAAGAGTTTGCCGGATGGAATGGCATCAGAGCAGTGACTACGGCCCCTTACCATCCTCGTCCAAATGGCCAAGCAGAACGTATGGTCCAGACAACCAAGGAGGCCCTGTCTAGGATCACTATCGGTGACTGGCAGACACGCCTGGCTAGATTTCTGCTGTCACAGCATGTGACTCCTAATTCAGCAACAGGAAAGAGCCCTGCCGAGTTTCTCATGAACCGGCGTCTTACCACAGCCTTTGATCGCCTTCATTCTGACTATAAAAATGAGATGCACCTCAAGCAGGAGGTGAGTGCAAAAAAGCTGCAAGGCCCAAACTGATGTTTTAGGCCACAGGACACTGTGTACATGAGGAGGTACACTGGGGGACACAAATGGGTCCCTTGCGTGATAGCCGATCCTACTGGCCCAGTTTCATATAGAGTGCAGACTCCTGATGGGCAAATGCATCAATGCCACGTGGATCAGCTGCGTGGTAGAGCGACTGCACGCACGGATGTGGTCGCTGGAGAATCCATTGTTCATGGTGAACAGTCACCTGAAGATGGGCCGCTCGAGTCTACCTCGTCTGAAACGCCACGACCAGAGACCAGCAGGTCTGTTGAAGATCCCTCTGGTCCTGTGGCCATTCCTGTGCCCACTACCCCTCTACAGCATCCGGCAAGAGACCGGCACCCTCCACGCCACTTGGCAGATTTTGTTGACTGGGGGAAAGGGGTGTAATGTATTGGGACTTATGTTAATGCGCATGCTCTCTGGTTAGTCTTTGATGGGAGGCTCTTGCGAGGCGAGCCTAGGAAGTAATGTCAAGTATGAGCCGAACTGGAGGAAACGCAGATGTAGCCTGATGGCTGTGTATCCTAACTTTGCTAAGTTCCAAGTAAAGAGTTCATTTACAACCAATGTCTCTCTCGTCTCTAAGTCGAATCTTACAAATATGACCAAAAGATTCAGAAAATCTGGAGAAATCTCTGCACGTAAGCGGCAAGGCCGAAAACCAACATTGAATGCCCGTGACCTTCGACCCCTCAGGCGGCACTGCATTAAAAACTAACGTCATTCTGTAAAGGATATTACCACGTGGGCTCAGGAACACTTGGGAAAACCATTGCCAGTTAACACAGTTTGTCGCTACATCTACAAGTGCAAGTTAAAACTCTACCATGCAAAGCGAAAGCCATATATCAACAACACCCAGAAACGCCGCCGGCTTCTCTGCGCCCGAGCTCATCTGAGATGGACTGACGCAAAGTGGAAAAGTGTGCTGTGGTCTGACGAGTCCACATTTCAGATTGTTTTTGGAAATCATAGACGTCGTGTCCTCCGGGCTAAAGAGGAAAAGGACCATCCAGATTGTTCTCAGCACGAAGTTCAAAAGCCAGCATCTGTGATGGTATGGGGGTGTGTTAGTGCCCATGGCATGGGTAACTTGCACATCTGTGAAGGCACCATTAATGCTGAAAGGTACATACGGGTTTTGGAGCAACATATGCTGCTATCCAAGCGATGTCTTTTTCAGGGACGTTCCTGCTTATTTCAGCAAGACAATGCCAAGCCACATTCTGCACGTGTTACAACAGCTGGCTTCGTAGTAAAAGAGTGCGGGTACTAGACTGGCCTGCCTGCAGTCCAGACCTGTCTCCCATTGAAAATGTGTGGCGCGTTATGAAGCGCAAAATACGACACTGGAGACCTAGGACTGTTGAGCAACTAAAGTCGTACATCAAGCAAGAATGGGAAAGAATTCCACCTGCAAAGCTTCAACAATTATTGTCCTCAGTTCCCAAATGCTTATTGAGTGTTGTTAAAAGGAAAGGTGATGTAACACAGTGGTGAACATGCCCCTGTCCCAGCTTTTTTGGAATGTGTTGCAGGCATCAAATTGAAAATGAGTGAATATTTGCAAAAAAACAATAAAGTTTATCAGTTTGAACATTAAATATCTTGTCTTTGTAGTGAATTCAATTGAATATAGGTCGAAAATGATTTGCAAATCATTGTATTTTTTTTTTCCATCTCTATCCTTGATCGCCCTAACTTGTTGCACATCCTTCCCAGCTCGGTCACTCTGTTTAGCCAATTGGTACAAGTCCTTTTCTCCGTCCTTAGTGTCTAACCTGTCATACAACTCACCATACACCATTGCCTTTGCCTTTGCCACCTCTCTCTTCACTTTACACTGCATCTCCTTGTACTCCAGTCTACTTTCTTCATCTTTCTGACTATCCCACTTCTTTGCCAACCTGTTCCTCTGTATAATTTGCTGTACTTCTTCATTCCACCACCAAGTCTCCTCGTCTTCCTTCCTCTGTCCTGATGACACACCAAGTACCTTCCTAGCTGTCCCCCTCACTATTTCTGCAGTGCCTGCCCAGCCATATTGCAACTCTTCACTACCACCCAGTGCCTGTCTTAACGCCTGCCTGAACTCCACACAAGTCTTCCTTCTTCAACTTCCACCATTTGATCTTCGGCTCTGCCTTCACTCACTTCCTCTTCTTGGTCTCCAAAGTCATCCCTCAGACCACCATCCAATACTGCCTAGCTACGTTCTCCCCTGTCACCACCTTGCAGTCTCCATTCCCTTTTAGATCATGCCTTCTACATAAGATATAGTCCACCTATTTGCACTGTCCTCCACTCTTGTACGTCACCCTGTGTTCCTCCCTCTTCTTGAAATTTGTATTCACCACAGCCATTTCCATCCTTTTTGCAAAATCCACTACCATCTGTCCTTCCACATTTCTCTCCTTGACACCATACCTACCCTTCACCTCCTCATCACCTCTTTTCCCTTCACCAACGTGTCCATTGAAGTCCGCTCCAATCACCAATGTCTTCTCCTTAGGTACCCTCTCCACCACGTTGTCCAACTCACTCCAGAATTCTTCTTTCTCTTCTATCTCACACCTAACTTGCGGGGCATATGCGCTGATAACATTCAGCAATAATACACCTGCTATTTCCAGCTTCATACTCATCACTCTTTCTGATACTCTCTTCACCTCCAGCACACTCTTGACATACTTTTCCTTCAGAATTACCCCTACCCCATTTCTCCTCCCATTTGCACCATGATAGAAGAGTTTGAACCCACCTCCAATACTCCTGGCCTTACTCCCCTTCCTCCTGGTCTCTTGCACACACAGTATGCCTACCTTTCTTCTTTCCATAATATCAGTCAGCTCTCTGCCTTTACCAGCCATAGTGCCAACATTCAAGGTTCCGACTCTCACCTCCACACTCCTACCCTTCCTCCTCTCTCGCTGCCTCTGGACATGCCTTCCCCTTCTCCTTCGCCCAACAGTAGCATAGTTTCCACTGGCACCCTGCTGGCTAACAGTACCGGTGGCGGTTGCTGGTAACCCGGGCCTTGACCGATCTGGTATGTAAATCTTATTTATGATCTGCATATTTGATTTGGCAAAGATTTTACCCCGGATGCCCTTCCTGACGCAACCCTCCCCATGTGTCCGGGCTTGGGACCGGCACTAAGAATGCACCTGCTTGTGCATCCTCAGTGGCTGGGTTTGATTAGGTTTTATCAGGTTTTATCGTTCAGGTTTATGTCTGAGAGATAAAAGGGCTGATGGTGATGATAATGCAGAGACCGACACAGAAAAAAAAAGAAGCTTCCTTTCATAAGAAATATGACGAGTTGTACCTAAAATACAGCTTTATTGCGACCGGTGACTCGCATGCTCTGAGCCTCCTTTGAGTGATATGTTGAGACAAGTGGTCTAGTGAGGAAATGAAGCCCTCAAAACTGCTGCGGCACGTTACTTTACATGTTGTGATACTATTGACTTATAAACCTAACCTATATTTCCGTCATTATTAACCCACCCCCACCCCTCCCCTGGCCCTCCAGAATATTGTCAATATTAAACCAGTCCGCGGTGCAAACATGATTGGGGACCCCTGGTCTAGAGGGACACTGTCTGTATAGGCTACCAGGGGCCAGCAACCTATGACACGTGTGCCCATGGTGGCACACTAGGCCATTAACTAGGGCATGTAGAGCAATCCAATAAAAAAAAAATTAATATAATTTGTATGATACAAAAATCATTTTAAGGGGGCGTCCGGGTGGCTTAGTGATCTATTCTGTTACCTACCAACATGGGGATCGCTGACTCGAATCCCCGTGTTACGTCCGGCTTGGTCGGGCATCCCTACAGACACAATTGGCCATGTCTGCGGGCAAGGCTGGATTATGGACTGGGCGTGCCGGGTGAGTGCCCCGGTGTCCCGGACCAAAAGAGGCCCCAAAAGGTCAGGGGTATTGTGTTCGCGTATAGTAGGGATCCCCAGTCATACCCTACAAGAGACGTTTGTTCCAACCCTGCGTCGCGATGCAGGGCCCAAGCTAGTCTGTATTGATGTGGAGGCCCCAAGCTACAGTCTCTACTGATGCAGGGCCCCAAGCTACAAAGTCTCTACTGATGCAGGGCCCCAAGCTATAATGTCTCTATTGAAGTGGGGCCCCAAGCTACAGTCGCTCCTGATGCAGATGCAGAGCCCCAAGCTACAAAGTCTCTAATGATGCGGCGGCCCCAAACTACAGTCTCTATTGATGCGGGGTCATTACATTGTAGCAATTAAGAGTGCAACATATGCCTCGTGTTTATATTGTAGCGTTGAGAGTGCAGCAAAGTCTGACATAGCGCAAACTCGACGGTTATGATCAAATTCGTTGTTTCATTGTGTACAGTTAAACAAATGTGCTAGCTAGGATGGACATACTGAAAAATAATTAAACAGACAGTTTTACTAAAATATGCCCAAATTTCAAGGGGGTCCGCGGTGGCGTAGCGGTCTAAGCATCGGCTTGGTGTCGATGCAGTTGCCCACTGGGGACTGGGGTTCGCGCCCCGGTCTCGTCAGATCCGACTATGGCCGGACTCGATGAAGCAGCAATCATTGGCAACGCTGTCTTCGGGAGGGGGGCGGAGTCGGCTTGTGTTCGTCATGTGAATGCGTCTCTGTGTGTGTCGGGAAAACAGTGGTTCGGCTTGGATTCGCCTTGTCACGAAAGTGGGGAGGCGCTTTCCTTCGAGACTGCCGGCCAGAGAGATGCAGTTGGCGAACGCATGCAATACGAGGGTGGGTGTTTGAATTAAAATAGGGATCAATTGGCCACTAAATTGGGAGAAAAAAGGGAAAAATCAGAAATAAATTTAAAAAAAAAAAAAAAAAAAGCCCAAATTTCACTAAATTATTTGCTCTGAAACAAACATTTATTTCCTGTTGGTAAGCCATTGTAAGTGGGAAGAAGGCTTCGCAATATGTTTGTGATGCTGTGAGCTGCTATTCTCCTCTCTGTTTGTTTTGTGCTTCAAACCTGTGTATTATTTTGTAGTCGTCATCCGAATGCTATGCAGATTGGCATAGTGCCTACTACCATGTTGGGTATTTGCATTAGTTTTAAATTTAACAATGTTTAGTATTGTTTGCATAGCCTATCTGACGGGGCGGGAAGGGGGAGCAATGGACGTGTGTGCCCCGGGGCCCCCTGATGGGTTAATCCGGCCATGTCTGTGGGTGGGGAGCCGGATGTGGGTACGTGTCCTGATGGCTGCACTAGTGCCTCCTCTGGTAGGTCGGGGCGCCTGTTCAGGGGGGAGGGGTAACTGGGGGGAATAGCGTGATCCTCCCACGTGCTACGTCACCCTGGTGAAACTCCTCACTGTCAGGTGAAAAGAAGCGGCTGGCGACTCCACATGTATCAGAGGAGGCATGTGGTAGTCTGCAGCCCTCCCCCGGATCGGCAGAGAGGGTGGAGCAACATCACCAGGGCGGCTCGAAGAGTGGGGTAATTGGCCGGGTACAATCGGCTCTGTGCATAAATATGGTCCAATGACTTCAAGTTTCTACTGCAGCTGTCATACCAGTTTCCTGTTTGTTGGCGTGTGCTATTGACAATGGCATATTTTTCGCGATGCCTGCAAGATTTATCATGGATAAATGTCAATGACATGCACAGAATTGCCGACAAAACTTTCACCTGCACCTACCAGCAAGCGGGTGAACAGTTTCAAGTTGTACATATCAAGTTACGTCCATCCGTCCGTGGTCGTAGGGTTTAGGGCCCTAAAATGTTCCGAAACGACTGTGTGTGTGTGTGTGTGTGTGTGTGTGTTTATTCATGTGTATGTGTGTGTTTTAGTGTGTGTTTGTATGAGGAAGTTACCTGGTGAGTTTGTGTTCCTCTTCCTGTAGAGAATCAGTGCAGAGACTCCGCATAAGGGGATGATGATGACCAACCCAGCGCGTACGTAAAACTTGGGATCTGGACAGAAGATCAGCAGGTTCAGTCAACAAAGCTTTCTATCTATGCTGTATCTATCTATCTATCTATCTATCTATCTATCTATCTATCTATCTATCTATCTATCTATCTATCTATCTATCTATCTATCTATCTATCTATCTATCTATCTATCTATCTATCTATCTATCTATCTATCTATCTATCTATCTATCTATCTATCTATCTATCTATCTACCTACCCACCCACCTAGCAGCTAGCTAGGTATACATTTCCTAGTTCTCTGTGGTTTTCTCCTTTAGCAGTCAAACAACTTTACTTAACAAATCTTGTCTGTTTGTAAACAATATTGGTTATTTCAGTTTGTTTGTTTATTTGTGAGGACATATTTATCACATTGTAATATAAATGAAAAGGTTATTATCATTATTATTATTTTATCATTGTTGGTTTGGTGATGTTGATCTGAATTTACAATCTTCAAAAATTCAAATATACGTATGTGTGTGTGTGTGTGTGTGTGTTAATATATGAATATATATGAGCGTTGTTTTTTTTGGGGGGGGGTTTTCCGGAAACCATCAATGTTGTTCATAAGAGTGCTCAACTATATGGTGGTCTGGCAGCCTGTCTAGGGTGTCTCCCCGCCTGCCGCCCAATGACTGCTGGGATAGGCTCCAGCATCCCCACGAGCCTAATTGGGATAAGCGGCTAATGAATGGCTAGATGTATATATATATATATATATATATATATATATATATATATATATATATATATATATATATTTATATATATGTGTGTGTGTGTGTGTGTGTGTGTGTGATGTAGTTATAGCTATAGTTATGTAATAGTTGGGCCTACTGTCATCATGGTGTCATATATTGACGCTGTTAATAAAATGTCAACATGGAAGGTACCCTTTGGCATCTATATGAGATGCAGTGGGTTAATAACTAACTAGCATGGACTCAAAACTTCACCATGACCTAACCTTAAAAATAAATTTAAACCACTACTTAACCTGCATGTCATAAATATTCATACAGGGGCACAAGTTTGACAATGACAGCTCTAGACAGATGTCTAAGGGTACCTTCCACGTCATATAGCGATGCTTTGGCGGGGCGTCTGAGTGGCGTGGCGGTCAATTCCGTTGCCTACCAACACGGGAGTTGCTGGTTCGAAGCCATGTGTTACTTCCGGCTTGGTCGGGCATCCCTACAGACAATTGTTCATGTCTGAGGGTGGTAAGCCGGATATGGATATGTGTCCTGGTCGGAGCACTAGCACCTTCTCTGGTTCGGGTTGTGTCTTTGGAGGGGAGGGGGAACTGGGGGGAATAGTGTGATCCTCCCACGCGCTACATCCCCCTGGCGAAACTCCTCACTGTCAGGTGAAAAGAAGCGGCTGGCAACTCAACATGTTTCGGGGGAGACATGTGGTGGTCTGTAGCCCTCCCCGGATTGGCAGAAGGGGTGGAACAGTGACCATGACGGGTCGGAAGAGTGGGGTAATTGGCCGGATGCAATTGGGGAGAAACAGGGGAATTTTTTTTAAAAATATGTATATATCGATGCTTAGTCAACAGCGTCACTAGTATATTTAATAGTCACGCTGTAGTGGTGGTAGTAGTATAGGTATATTTTATAGTAATGCCATAGTGGTGGTAGGAGTATGAGTAAATCTAATAGTAACCCCATATTGGTGGTAGTAGTATAAGTATATTTGATTATAACAGCCATAGTGGTGGTAGTAGAAAAAGTATATTTAATAGTAATGCATAGTAAAACATTAAAGATATGATTTGCATGTACAGGCAAATGCAATTTAAAAGAAGGATTTTTACTTGCTGAGAGAACACACACACGTACAGGGATAAATGATGGGTGGCTGTTAAAATGGTGGTTAGGACACTAGCATAAAACCCCCAATAAATAATGATAATAATAATAGAATCAATAAGCCAAAACAATCATGAAATGATAATGAGTGACAGTTGAATTATGATAATAATAAAACTAATATTGCTCTTCTGTCTTGCAGAAGTGACATTAGTGATGACATCATCATCACCACAGACTTTAAATGTGCGTGTAAAACAAACGTTAGTTCTCTTTTCTTGGTATGATTTTTAGTCTGTGGTAAGTATGTCGACATTTAAAGATGTGTAACTCCTTCAGATGTGAAAATAAGTGTGAATTCTCACATGGTGTACTAATACATGATCTGCTGGCATTTTGAAATGGCTGTCGTCAGAGACTAGAAGGGAAAATAAATGACTTTATCGGGAATAAACATTGTTTTAAAGGCATATATGTACACATTAAAAAGCCATGACATTACAAACTTCACATTATTTGCAAAAAAATATTAACAAAATATTGCAAAATATTAACTTTTTGTTCAAGTGGTGATCACAGAAAATCTTTGATACAACCAAAGTAAAACGATTCAGAAATATTAATTAATATATTACATATTATAAACGTGTTTGAGTAAGATTTTTGCTGGTGTATCTCAAAAGACATTACACAGAGCCAAACATGTTTGTCAGGACTCAAACAAGGGTATTTTGAACAAAGAGTACAACTTTAAACTCAGATACTGAAGCCTTGTTGAAGCCCTCTGAATTGATTAAGGTGAATCTTTTACAGTTCAGAAACTCACCGCCATCAACTCTGAGATTTATCTCCTGGTATGAATCTTTCCCCCATCTGTCCACACCACACCAGTACTTTCCTGAGTCAGACGTCCTCAGATATGTGATGATCACATAGAAGACTCTTTTATTTCGAACTATCATGCGGTATCGGCCTTTCCCATACCTGTTACCATTAGCTTCAATCAGAATGTCTTTATCATAACAGGGATGCCTACAGAAGAACTTCTTGTTGTAGCTTACATCCGATGTAAAGCCACATCTCGCGCTGATGTTCCTTCCTACCGTTCCTGTAAGATTGGATGGACGGGAGGTGACCTCACACAGCGCTGTTGAAAAGATAAACAGTTGGTACAGTGTAAATTCTAAAAGTTAAGTTTACTTAAAAAAAAAATAGGAAACTGATTATACTCGGGAAAAGTAAGTAAAGGAACTTAATTGTGTCAAGTTCATTTCACATAGAATCATTTCACATAGCTTGACACAATTAAGTTAATTTACTTAATTTTCCCAAGTGTAATCACTTTCCTATTTTCTAAATTAAACTTAACTTGTGGAATTTACAGTGTAAAGTCCGTATCATGAAGTTAAACAACGGCTCATCCCTTCTGCTTCACACTGACTTTGTGAAGCTAACCAGTAAAAACAGTACCCAACTGTCAGATACTGAGGCACTCCTCTTGAGAAGTTTGGGGCTATGTGATGTCTTGCTCAAGGGCACTTAGACTGTAATTGTGGAGGGAGTGGAGAAAAAATAAATTCCAGAGTTAATGTTACTAATACTAGCCAACACTGCTGAGAGGACTAGCCACTGGATCTGGATCAAAAGGAGAGACGCCGCCTGGGCTGCCAGGGTGAACAGCTAACCACAGGTCACACACCCAGGACCGATCAACCTGTGGTGGGCCTGCCTCAGCGGAGGGTGTCTTGTGATAAAAGGCCGAAACACCCTGTGATGCTGAGGTACACAACTGATGATGTGTCCTGGTGGTGGCAATGTCACCTTGGCAGACATCTCCAGTTTAATCTCCACTGAATCTGTTGCAGTGCAAACACTAGGGATTTTAACAACCAGTCCTTTTTTGAATCTACTTCTACTACTATTATTATACTACTATTAAGACTTCTACTTCTTCTATTAACATTACTGTTCCTATGACTACTACTACTACTATTACTGATATATTTATAAAAACTGTTGTTTCATTGACACTTCGAACATTTATATAGCATGAAGAAATAATCATAGAAATAAACTAATATTATCTACAGGGAGAAAGACAGACAGAATGAAAGAGAATGCGACAGGAGAATACAGGAAGAGAGAGTCCACAGAAAGCTCATGAAAGAGAAGTTGATGTGAAGAGACAGAAAACAGATGGAAGAGATTACTATTAAGAGAAAGAAAGATGAGATTACAGAGAGGCAGAATGAGACAGAAAGACAGACAGACTGGACTTACCAGAGAAGAGGCAACACAACACTAGATGGAGGTTTGTCATTATGAGCTTGATCTCCTGGTGGCATCAAACTGCATCCAGCAGTTCAGCAGCTAAACGTCAGACTGCTCTGCCTCACACATCTGTAATGCATACACACCAGCAGTCTCCTTCAGCCTCCTCCAATCCGAGGGCGTAGGTTGGGTTTCAACACCAGTAGGGACATTTTGAAACGTTTGCTGGACTAACAATGCACACACAAGCAGTGTGATTCTGCAGAAGACTTGCTGTATTCACAAAGGACTTTAAAATGAAGGCACACTTGGTGTTATTCTGCAAATGCTGCTCCAGTTACTTTTCCATGGTTGGCTGCACTTTAAATGGGAGGTTCTGGCTCTGTCTGATCAGCCTTTTATTATATTGTTTATTCAGCTCTGGGTATCCTTTAATTTATCATTTTCATTCTTTATCTTACCCTTTTAATATACTTCTTATTTAATCTCTGTATCTTGTTTCGTACCTCTCATTTAAGGTCTTTTTTTTTGTCCCCCCCCATTTTCTCGTCAATTGTACTTGGCCTATTACCCCACTCTTCCAAGCTGTCACGGTTGCTGCTGCACCCCCTCTGCCGATCCGGGGAGGGCTGCAGTCTACCACGTCTCCTCCAATACATGTGGAGTCGCCAGGTGCTTCTTTTCACCTGACAGTGAGGAGTTTCACCAGGGGGACGTAGCGCGTGGGAGGATCACACTATATCCCCCAGTTCCCCCTCCCCCCGAACAGGTGCCCCTACCGACCAGAGGAGGCGCTAGTGCAGCAACCAGGACACATACCCACATCCGGCTTCCCACCCACAGACACGGCCAATTGTGTCTGTAGGGATGCCCAACCAAGCCGGAGGTAACACGGGGAATCGAACCAGCGATCCCTTTGTTGGTAGGCAATGGAATAGACTGCCACGCAACCCGGACACCCATTTTTAAAAAGACCTTAAAAGGTCTTGTTAAGCCTTTATGTAAAGGACCTTGAATTGTCTTTGTGTAGCTATGAAATGTGCTTCTTACACTTTGACTCTTCATAAAAAAAAGATCTGATATCAAATTCCCTTTTTTGAGAGCATTTCACTGTAACATTAGCAAGAATAAAATGTTGGTTGATAATTTCAAATTCATGACATGTTCAAACAATGAATACATGTTAGCAAACACTCTAGAGCTGAGCTCTGAACATGATGTTAACTAATATCATGCACAATATGAATACTGACCATTTAAATATAGAGACACTCCTAAGTAACTAATCACTAGCTGTAACCAAGGGGGGTAGGTTTGGTAGGCACATATTGTTCAGTCTCTCTCGCTCTCTCTCTCTCTCTCTCTCTCTCTCTCTCTCTCTCTCTGTCTCTCTATTCAATTCAATTCGCTTTATTGGCATGACAAATTGTTCCAAAGCTTTTGATAAATTAAAATGTATGTAAATTGAAAAACAAAGTAGAAATAACAATAAGTGGTAGTAATTAACATTAAAAATCTGCGCAGTAAATCAACATTAACACTAACATGTATTTGTGTGTGTGTGTGTGTGTGTGTGTGTGTGTGTGTGTGTGTGTGTGTGTGTGCGTACATATGTGTGTGTGTAAATAATAACATTAACATTAGTTACATTTATAACAAAAAATAAAAAATATATAAAGTATATGTATGTGTATATATATATATATATATATATACATACATACAGTATAACATTAGTACTGTAATAGATGTATGTGTGTGTCTCTGTCTGTGTCTGCGTGTGTGTGTAAATAATATAATATTAACATTAGTGACACTTATAATAATAATAATAAAATAAAGAATAATATATATACACATATACACACACACACACACATATATATATGTATATATACATAACTGATGTTATACTGTATGTATGTATATATGTATATATACACACATACATACAGTACAGTATGTACACATACATACATACAGTATAACATCAGTACCGTAATAGATTTATGTGTGTCTCTGTGTGTGTATGTGTGTGTTTGTGTGTGTGTAGGTAAATAGGTGTGTTGTGGTGTTGTGGCTTTGTTCCATCACTCACTGTCCCTCAGATTGCGGTGGGCAGAAAGGAACTGTGCTGCAAGTGTAGAGCACTCTGCTCTTTCCCCCCAAGAGTAGTTTGAATTTTTCTGCATCAGGAAGGTCAAATTGGGTAGGACCGGTTGAATTCAGGGAAGCAGATTTTTCTGATGTTTTTATATTTTCCACATGTGGTTGTGAAGTGCCGCTCTGTCTCCACCTCCCTCAGAGAGCAGCGTTGACACAGCCATTCATCAACAGGTAGCCACGATCTTCGGTGGCAACCGGTTTCAATGGCCAGTCTGTGCTCACTGAGTCTCTACGTTGTCAAGGTGGTTCTCAATGTTGTGTCAGTTACCCTGGTCAGATAATCTGCCAGTGTGTGCTGTCTGTTTAGGGCCAGATAACACTGCATTTTGCTTTGTGTTTGTGTTTGTGTGTTCCGGTAGGTGATGTAATTGTGTTTTTGATGTGTTATAATTTGGTTGACTCGAATTGATTTTGTATCAGTGTGTTGGTGTTGAGGCTGTGGGTTGTCAGTATTGTTGAGTGAACTAAGTGTCAAGACCAGCTGGCAGAGGGGACTCTTTTCTTTGCTCAACTCTTGGCATTTCAGGGCTTTGTAATGGTATGAGTGGGGGTCCCTGTTGTTTTTTCAAATGTTTCCAAAATGTGATTGCCCTCTTTTGAGTTTTGATTAATAATGGATATTGACCTAGTTCTGTCCTGCATGCATTGTTTGTTGTTTTGCTTTGTACATGCAAGATGTTCTTGCAAAACTCTGCATGCAGGGTTTCAATTGGGTGTTTGTCCCATTTTTGCAAAGTTTTGATTTGCAGGCGGACCCCACACTTCACTGCCATAGAGGGCAGTTGGTTCAATTACTGATTCAAATAGTTTAAGCCAAATTCTAATTGGGATTTCAGTGTAAATCTGTCGTTTTATGGCGTAAAAAGCCCTGCGTGCTTTCTCTTTCAGTTCATTCACTGCAGGATTAAATTCTAACCATATCTCATTCTTCTATGCTGCATATTTTACTGTTATTTCATGATTTTAAATGTGTAAATAGTCTAATTGAAGAATTTGTATGAATTCTGACTATGCTGTTTTCCACCAGTCACTACTGTGACTGAGTATGAAATCTAATATTTCACTAACTTAACCAACAAAATCAAAAAGGGCATAAAGTTTGCGTGCTAGGGAGGTCAAAGGAGTAAAATGCATGTACTCAAATTGCAAGGAAAATTTTGGGATTAAACGGGTTAATTGTAACAAACAATTTTCCAGCATAATCTTTCAATTAAAATTGTTAGAAAATCAGTGCGTTCTATAAAATTGCCTTTGCTTACCTACACTACTTGATTCTGAAAAGTTGTTGTTGTGCAAACCCCAATTCCAATGAAGTTGGGACGTTGTGTAAAACGTGAATAAAAACAGAATACGATGATTTGCAAATCCTTTTCAACCTATATTCAATTGAATACACTACAAAGACAAGATATTTAATGTTCAAACTGATAAACTTTATTGTTTTTTGCAAATATTCACTCATTTTGAATTTGATGCCTGCAACACGTTCCAGAGAAGCTGGGACAGGGGCAACAAAAGACTGGGAAAGTTGAGGAATGCTCAAAAAACACCTGTTTGGAACATTCCACAGGTGAACAGGTTAATGGGAAACAGGTGAGTGTCATGATTGGGTATGAAAGGAGCATCCCCGAAAGGCTCAGTCGTTCACAAGCAAGGATGGGGTGAGGTTCACCACTTGGTGAACAACTGCGTGAGCAAATAGTCCCACAGTTTAAGAACAACATTTCTCAACGTACAATTGCAAGGAATTTAGGGATTTCATCATCTCCAGTCCATAATATCATCAAAAGATTCAGAGAGTCTGGAGAAATCTCTGCACATAAGCGGCAAGGCCGAAAACCAACACTGAATGCCCGTGACCTTCAACCCCTCAGGCGGCACTGCATTAAAAACCGACATCATCCTGTAAAGAATATTACCACGTGGTATCAGGAACACTTGGGAAAACCATCGTCAGTTAACACAGTTCGTCGCTACATCTACAAGTGCAAGTTAAAACTCTACCATGCAAAGCGAAAGCCATATATCAGCACCACCCAGAAACGCCGCCGGCTTCTCTGGGCCCGAGCTCATCTGAGATGGACTGACGCAAAGTGGAAAAAAGTGTGCTGTGGTCTGACGAGTCCACATTTGTATTCTGTTTTTATTTACATTTTACACAGCGTCCCAACTTCATTGGAATTGGGGTTTGTATCTTAACACATAAGTTACAAGAAACTTCCTATTTTCTTCTCATCATGCTATCACAGCATGATACATCATGCTGTCACAGCTAAAACCTCACATCACTGTGGTTGTCTTGACATGTTTTTGAAATATTCCATGATGTTCAGACAAAGTATTTTAACACCCCTGTGCTGACGTTAGCCCTTACAGAGAAGTTTATTCAAGTGTACTATTATTATACTTCTTTTAAACTAAAAATAAGTGAGTATGCTTTCAGTTTACTTTTTATGTACTTATAAGAGATATACTAAAACAAAATAATTATACTTAAGTATAGTTGGCTGATAAGTATACATAAAGTCTATTTGGCCTATACTTGTACTTAATCTTTTGATCGAGATATACTTAAGAAAAGTGTAATTAAGTATTCTTTCCTTATACATAAAGTTTAAGAATACTTCGCTTGTAGTCATGCATACTCTCTTGACAGAGTAGCCTCTTAAATACGTATTTCACACATATTGGCTTCTTTGAGGTAGTACGCCAGCATATATTTTACATACTAAAATGTATAGTCAGGTCAGCTTTGGGGTGGAATAGCTTAGAGTAAATAGTACATGGGTGGAACTGAACCTGATCTTTTATATGTACACAGTGTTTTTGACCCGTACAGCAACAGATAAACATTTGGCTGATTTTATTGACAATTCTCCCAAGGTGTGGCTGTATTGTAACATACTTGATTCTTACTGGCTGATATTATAAGCCATAACCATAAATAAATAAATACATATATAGCCTCATAAATAATAATTCGTGTGGGGTAAAGCGTACGCACACACTAGTCTCGCGATACCAGAGAGTCCGAGATCTCCGCCTACCAATCTTCTCCCGTTGCCGCTAACAAGCCTACGCCCACTGCTACACCCTTTACATTTTGTCCAGGAAACGCCTTACCGGAAACATGCTCTCTCCACATCCTCCTCCGTAGTGAAACAACCTGGAGATATAGCGAATCACTTTGTAACGCGGAGAGAGCTTTTTAAAACGCTGGAAATGGACGTGCCGAGTAACGTGAGATCATCTGATTCAGTTTTATCGAACGCGTGCTCAGCCCACAAGATTGGTGCTATTAAGGATTTACAGCGGCGTTGTTTAAAACTTTTAACCCAGGACAAGAGAGACGTGTTTGCTTGTTTACCAACTGGTTACGGGAAAAGCTTGGTCTATCAAGCCCGGCCAGCTGTCTGCGGCTTGTCCGCACAGGGGCAGAAATCTATGGTGCTGGTCACACGCCCTCTGCTGTCCATAATGGAGGAGCAGGTGCAGTCTTTGAAAGCAGAAGGCGTTCCTGCCGCATGCGCGGGACAGAGCGAGGACATCGGTGACCAGATCGCCGCCGGTGGTTCCGCCCTCGTGTTTGGCACACCAGAGACTTTTGTTGGCCAAGCAAAGTGGAGACGGCTTCTACAGACACCGTTATTTCGGGAGTGGCTGTTGACGAAGTATACACTGTAGTGCAATGGTGAGTTTGAAACCATAATTAATGTTAGCTCGCTGACTGTATTGTTCGTCTAGTTTTCTTCGCCTGAGCCGTCCTATAACGCAGGTGTTGCTGGTACGACAGCGTTTACAAGCACACGACTTCTGCGCGTCAGCGCCCCAACGCGATGGCCCCGCCCTCAAGACTTTGGATTGGTTCTGCAATGAACGCGTTTTTTTTAACTCTTAAATCGCTTCCACCCAGTTTTAGCAACGACAGCTGGGAGAATGGCCTCAGCCTCTAGTTGAGCGAATAGTTTACACACACACACACACACACACACACACACACACACACACACACACACACACACACACACACACACACAGTGTATCGTATATGTCGTTACGTATATAGTGTAAACCAGTGGTTCTCAACCTTTTTGGGGCCCTGGACCCCCTGCGTATTTTTGATCTACCCTGAGGACCCCTCCACCTGATCTTGGGGGAGGGGGGTTGCAATTTGTAGAAACAGTAGAAACTGCATTTTAAATTGCATTATAGCATTTATTCACTCTTTGGGGCAAAAATAAGAGCTTTCAGTTGTAACTTAGATATAGTTAACAAAACAGAATTCTTATGCAGTAACTTTCAGATATATGTAACAAAACAGAATATGTATTCAGTAACTTTCAGATATATGTAAGAACAGAATTTTTATGCAGTAACTTTTAACAATGCAAACGGGAGCGAGATCTCTTATTAAAATACAATAAATTACACTTGTGAAACAGATGTAATTAGAGAAAAAAGTCCTGTTACCCTTTATAGTTTAGGTAGATAAAGGTCTCAGTCACATTTGAGTAAAATAATCCTTCTATAAATGTCATAGGATCTTTTTTTAAAAGATATTTTATTTTCACGGACCCCTTGCAATTACACCACCGACCACTAGGGGTCCGCGGACCCCCGGTTGAGAAACACTGGTGTAAACTACTAATAAGACACGTTAGCCCCTAAATAACGGGTCTGACCCTTTAGCCGAGCGGTTAGTGATGTCGCCTTGTGGTGCAGAATAACCCGTATCGAATCCCGCACCGGGCAAGAAAATAACCGGTTACAATTGTATATGCATAATGATGAGACGACATTTCCCATGATGCTCTGAAGGGGGTGGCCCTAAAATTGGGTGAAGCGTGAGAAAGAATCCATGTGGGATTATCCAGAGGTCTTTCTGTGGAGAAAGTGATTTTTTTTCGACTTTACTGCTGGAGCTAAATTTTGAAGTAATTTTATCCGGTGTAACTGCTAGTCGTGTGTGTGTGTGTGTGTGTGTGTGTGTGTGTTTTGTTTTGTGTTGTAGTAAAACCGCTAGGTTGTTGCAAGTCGAATTCACCTTAGGACGTTGGACACTGTTCGAGCTGCTGGATTTATATTAAGCTAGCGAGCAAGGAGAACGCTGCAGTGAATAACAAGAAGGACCCCCCCCCCCCACTTTCCTGTGGCGTTTGGTAATGTACATCCATTTTTTTGTGTCGTCTTCCTAATTGTTTTTTTTCATTCATGCATGACTTTTTGCTTTTTGGAGAAGTACTTTTCCGCCGTGCAGCGAAACAAGCGGCTAATGTTTTAGCTGCGGAACTGGTGATTGGTGCACGGGATCCGGACGTGCGCCCTTGATCGGCGTCACATGAACGGCTTTAGATAGCTTTGCAGTTCTTTATTTATTTATTTATTTTTCTTCTGCCCATTTTTGGACACTTTGTGGCTCCTTAATACTTTTAGCTGCTGAAACCATTCAACTATCAAAATGTTCAACTCATTAGGGACATTAGTGCCCCCCTTTCAGATTTTTCATACCTTTTGAACTTTTTGAAATATTCAACTTTTTTCAGCCATTTTTGGAATGGGAGTCAATGGGGGACTTTTGCAAGCTTTCCACCTCTTTTACTCCTTCATACTTTTAGCCACCGGAACCATTCAGGTATCAAAATGTTCATCTCTTTTAAGCCCATTAAGGCTCACATTTTTTTTAAATCTGTTATACTTTTAGACATATTAAGCTTTTTCTACTTTTTCAAAACAGTGGAAAGCTATGGGGAAAGGTTGAAACCCTCATCACCTTTGAACTGTATCTCCTTCATTTTTTTGAGCTAGAAACTCCAGTTAAAGCTTAAACAGTTCAGGACATTCAGCTCTTTCAGAATCCTATTCAGATTTTAAAAATATTTTATAGTTTTTGAACAATTCAGCTCTAAAATTGAGCAATTCTGCCATACACTTTGCCTGTTAGAATGTTCAGTCCTATTGTGACATCACATATCAATTTGAAACTCAACTGCCAGCCTAATTACTGTCAACTCTCAACACCTGGTAGATTTGATCAGCTTCTGCCACTTCTTAACTGCTCTTCCTCCCTCTTCAACCTTCCTACCTTCCTTCCTACCTATTTTCCTTCCTTCCTACAACCTTCCTGCCTTGCTTCCTACCGTCTTTCCTACCTTCCTACAACCTTACTACCTTCCTTCCTACAACCTTCTTACCTTCCGTCATACCTTCCTTCCCACAACCTTCCTGCCTTCCTACCTTCCTACAATCTTCCTACCTTCCTACAATCTTCCTACCTTCCTTCCTTCCTACAACCTTCTTACATGGCTTCCTACCATCCTTCTTACAACCTTCTTACCTTCCTACCTTGCTTCCTACCTTCCTTCCTACAACCTCCCTGCTATCCTACCTTTCTACAACCGTCTTACCCTCCTTCCTACCCTTCCTCTTCATCTTCATCACTACCCCTCCTCTCATTCTACCCCTCCTCCTCTCATTCTACCCCTCCTCTCATAACAAATAATGACCATTTCTTCTGATGTACTGTAGCTCTTTTTTCTTCTTTTAGAAGAACAATGTTCAGGTCAGGTTTTGCAGTTCAATGACCTAGGCCTACTTGGGGACTCTTTTACCAGCGGGGGTCACATGTTTCAGACTATTCAAGCCTTTTCCATACGTAAACCATTGCTGCAAATGCTTGCAAGTTTTGTTACAGCCTTGTTGTGTGTGTTTGTAATGGGACTGGGAGCACTTTGAAATCTTTGCACCACTTCCGCCTTTTCAGACTTTAAACTACAGAAACCATTCAACAATCAAACTATTTATGCATTTAGCACATTATGGCAAATTTTTCAGTTTTTTATACCTTTAAAACTTTTAAAATATTCAGCCATTTCACATTTCAGTTTCCAGGTATTTCAGGTAGGCTAGTGACTTTCTGACTTTTCCTATTTATCCATTTTCAGCAATGCTTTCGCGATTTCTTTCAGCAGCTCAGCATTCACACGCTTTTTCTGTGGAAAAGCATTTTTCTAGTTTTCTCTTAACTTCCGCTTTGGGTCATTCCCACTAGCCGTCAAGCGCGCCAACGTTGATCTGGATCATATTGGGTGTCATTGGCGGAGCCAGCGGATTTTTATTGTGGGTGCTGAGTGGGAGCTTGACTGTTAATTGGGGGTGCTACGGAACTGTGTACGAGTATACGCACGCACGACCAAACGCAATCACACGTGTTAAGAGTGGTTAATAGACTCTTTATCGCGTGACATAAAAACTGCGTTGTGAACAAGATGCGCGCGCAGAACGTGTGGCAAAACATGGCCGACAAACAGCGTGTGTACCTATACAAGCTATAAAACTTAAAATTAAACGGAGAAAAGTTATAGATATTGGAGAAAATTGAAATATCAGAATATGTTGAATGTCCAAGTGAGTCGAAACTTATGCTAAGCACTGGAGAAAAACTTCCGATCCCTTTATGCAGGGGTGTCAATTCACCAGAAGCCAAGGTATGGCAAAGTCAGATGACGTCACGTCCGACATCACATGACATCAAATCAAATCCCTCAAATTCTCATTCCATCTCAACCATGTGGCTCTGTGCCAGTAGTTAGCTACAACCATTTATTCCATTTATACAATCGCGTCACCCTAATACAGTCAGAGCCTTGACTGATTCACCTAGACATTCCTCATCGCCCGCAACGGAATCTGTATCCCCCGCCACAGGTGTAACGCCTTGGCCCTGCTACAGATTATAATATGGTTCTGTAGCTCTATGAAGGAGTAAAAGAGGTGGAAAGGTTGCAAAAATCCCCCATTGACTCCCATTCAAAAAATGGCAGAAAAACGTTGAATATTTCAAAAAGTTCAAAAGGTATGAAAAATCTGACAGGGGAGCACTAATGTCCTTAATGAGTTGAACATTTTGATAGTTGAATGGTTTCAGTAGCTAAAAGTATGAAGGAGCTACAAAGTGTCCAAAAATGGGCAGAAGAAAAATAAATAAATAAAGAACTGCAAAGCAATAGCAATTAATTTATATTGTCCAGAGTGATTCCCCGTCTGCTGCCCAATGACTGCTGGGCTAGGCTCCAGCATCCCTGTGACCCTGAGAGCAGGATAAGCGGTTTGGATAATGGATTCACTTATTTTGTAATTTCTTCACACATTTCATGAATTGTTGGACTGTGTGATGGACCGGATAATGTCACACAGTCTAACAATTCATTTTATTCAGTGAAAAAATGAAATGTGAAGAAGTTACAACATTTCTTGGGGGGTGCTATGGCCTTTCTAGCGCTGCCTCTGGGCTGGAGCCTGGCCCCAAAATGATTTTTTATCAGTGTAACAGTTTAAAAAAAAAAAAATCCTAAATACGTGACTTTTCTGCAGCAGTCATCACCATTATAATAGGTGTGTACAATTCACGTCACCAACATTGAAGTGCTGAACAGAGTTAAGGAAGCTATTCATGGGTTTCAGTCACGTGGTTTTTGTTGCTATGAGCGCCATCTTGAGGACCACGGTCCCCAGGAAGTTTGAAAGATGGCTCTGTCCAGAATCGCTCACTTAACCACGGAGGAGAACCAGCGTTATCTGCAAAAAATCGAGTTTTTAGAATCGGATACTTATCTTCATTCCAAAGACCAATTAACCCCACTTCAGTCTGCTATAGATCTTCCTAATTTTATGTTTCACGACGTTTACGTGTACTTCGTCCACAATCCCTCGCCATACTCGGGTGAAGCCCTTAAAGCCTTCAAAAGCACTGAAGCCTACCGCTACTTCACCGCAGGATGGGTAAAGGACGTCAAAATGAATCATGTAAAAACGAAAAGACTGTTCGTCTTTACAGGAAGGGTAAGTGACAGTCTGTTGATAAATGTCATATTAGCGTCAGTGCACAGGACACATCTATGAAGCTAGCTAGCCTTGCAACAAGACTGTCTTGTTACAAGGCTATGAAGCTAACGCGGTAGCCAGCTAGCTAACATTAGCTAGCTAATGAAATGTAGTTTACTAACTTTACTTTTGTTGTAAATTGTAGGTGTTGCATTCCCAAAGCCTTAATGTGACCCCAACACACCCCTGGATTGCAGTACAGGAGGATGCGACTGTGCTGATGGCTCATTGTACCTGCAAGGCAGGTTTAGGAGAGGTATGCTCTCATGCATCAGTTCTGATGTATTGTGTTTTGGCTGCTGTTGATATCAGGAGTGGGCAGGCTTGCACCGAGAAACCCTGTGAATGGGCCCAGCCAAGTATGCAGTCTGTTCAAGAGGTCCAATATGCAGAAATCCGCAACATCAATTTTAGTCATACTCCTAAAGAAGACCCCCGTCAGGTTCAAGGCCCTGCTTTTCCCGATATAACACCATCAGAAGAAGAGTGCAGGATGTTTTTTGAGACGCTTCATCACAGTGAAATGCAAGAGACCAAGCCAAAGAAAAGTGCCATCCTTTCTGTCATTCCAGGCCATTCCAACAGGTAATAATTAGTAGTGGAATGTAACTAAGTGTATTTACTCAATGAGTCAACTAATACATTTTATTAAATGTGTAAGTTCACAAAATCATTAAAATTAACTACTATATCAGGTGCAACATTACTGATGAATACTTAAGTCATAGCTGAGTACATCTTCCACTACTGCAGGTACATACCAAAGGTGATGCAGCTGGATCTGCCCACTCCTCTGTCAACATTGTATTCAAACGCCTGTCTACAGAGGGACATGCCCATGCTACTGGCTGAGAGTACCAAGGTTTTTGATAACCTACATCTGACACAGCAACAGGTAAACATAACAAGCAAGAGATCACAGCGCTCTGGCACCATCACTCACATTCCATTTCCACATCCTGTAAATGACTGACTGACACCCATAACTAACTGACATCGGTGGCCTATAGACCACTCGCTAACAGGATGGTGTTAATATTTGAGTTCTCTGTTCAGTTGAAATTCATTACTAATTATTTGTACTGTTATTTATATCTGTGCAGTTGAATAGACTAGGTGTACAACTGTAGTTCAGCTCCAGTACTTCTTTGAGGAAGCTCACATATGGGTTTCCTGTTGAAACACTATTGGATAAAGTGATTAATCTCAGGTATGCAGCACAGCTGATTAATCACTTCATCCAATCGTAATTGACAGGAAACCCATATGTGAACTTCCCCCAGGAAGTACTCGAGTTTTGCCTACAGTTGTGCACGTAGTCTATTCATGACAAGCTAACTACTAACCAACTTACAATTTTCCAGTGTTTGGTAGTTGAGGAGGAGACGAGGGAGCAGGGTAAAAGTAGGCTATGGTTTGATCAGAGGGCAGGGAGAGTCACAGCGTCAGTATTCCAGGAGGTAGCAAAGGCAAACCGACCTGTATCCTTGATCAAAAGGATTTGCTACCCACGCTCTTCTCAGTTCTCCACTGAGGCAACAAGGTACATAGAATAAAGCACAAGTAAACATGGGGAAGTTTTGGTTTGCGTTGTTCCTTGCCATGAATTAACCTGTTTGACAGTGCAATATAAGTCAATGAGGAGGGGCAGATTGCAAGCAAATTATAAGTTTAGGCATTTACAGGTTTTGTGGTCAGCATGCAACACCTGTAGGTAAATGCTGATAGGCAGTAAACTTCATTCACTTCATTCAGACATGTTTACATTTTAATATATTTTGTTTTTAATTTTTTTCACAGATGGGGTCAAGTAGATGAAGAAAGAGCAAGGCAGACCTATAAAACGATGGTACAAGATCGCCATGAAGACTTCGAGGTAGGCCTGTGTCAACCATTAAGATATGAATGAATAATATTTACAGCGTGTATATATACATACATATAATAAAATAATAGATTTTATTTGAAGACGCCTTTCAAGGACATCATACATAAACGGATAAAATATAAATTTGTTTGTGACTTTTTGTGGTCACAACCCACAGCACAACAGATCGAAGGCATCTTGGCATCCGTTGGTCCTCAAGATGGCGCTGTGATGCACCACTCAAATGACGTGAAACCCATGAATTAGTCACCGTGATAGTTTACTGACAATGGTTAAAAAAAGGGACATTAAACTGGTTTGGGCAAATTTGCCGAACAGAAAGGACACTTGCAAAGGACATCCTGCAAGGCCTGGCAGAAGGAACAAGGAGGGGAGGGAGACTGAGAAAATCCTGGGTAAACAACATCGGAGAATGGCTACAGATGAGCGTAGTGGAGGCGGGGAGAGCTGCGATGGATAGGGAATGGTGGAACAGACTTTTTGAAGCATCGACTGCTCCTACGACCCCCATAGGTTACGGAACTGATGATGATGATGTACAATTCTGGCTGCTTCTTGTTGCACTTGAAATTTTTTTGCTATTATAACGGTAATTTACTTGCTTTACTGATATGTGGCAATGTAAATCTACTTAGTACATTAATCCTATTTTGAGGCCTGTTGATGATCTAAGGTGCAACTCAAACACGTACACTCTACATGACATGCACTCTTGGCAATGATTTAGTGTGTAGTAATCAACGATGCCAGTTGGAAACACTCCATTTATCTGCTCTCAAGTCACTCTGGATAAAAGGGTCCATCAAATAGGTAAATATAAATATGACAAACATAAATGTGACAAACAACACACTGATTGGCATTTGGGGTTTAAACAATAGGACCATTTCATTTTGGTCCAGTTACCTGTAGTTTTTATGAAATTATAGCTATAATAGTTTTCAGTTCAATCAGTTCTTTGGTTTACTTTAGTTTTGCTTGATTGTCCTCTTGACCAGCTGACTGACTTGCTGACAGACTCGTTGAATGATTAGATAGACCAGCTCTCTGACATTGAATCGTGCAGTTGCTCTATTCAGACACATGGGGGAAGTAGAGTCCAATATGACAACGGCATAGCGCTGTGGAACGTGATCACAATCCAGGCCATAAGACACAAGGAATTCATGTTTTACACTGTACTGCACACATGTGTGCGCACACATTTGGTGACCAAACTCATACGCACAGCTAAAACTGCCATTCCTATGATGTTTTGAACCTTCATCATTTGACAGTTTCCTGTTTTTGTTTTGCCAGTTGGTTTCCTTCTTCCAGACGAATAAGGTTATCCATCCATCCATTATCCAAACCGCTTATCCTGCTCTCTGGGTCGCAGGGATGCTGGAGCCTATCCCAGCAGTCATTGGGTGGCAGGCGGGGAGACACCCTGGACAGGCCGCCAGGCCAACACAGGTCCGACATACACACACACACACACACACACATACACACACACACATCTAGGAGCAATTTAGTATGGCCCATTCACCTGACCTACATGTCTTTGGACTGTGGGAGGCAACCGGAGGAAACCCATGCAGACACAGGGAGAACATGCAAACTCCACACAGGACGACCCGGGACGACCCCCAAGGTTGGACGACCCCGGGGCTCGAACCCTGGACCTTCTTGCTGTGAGGCGACCGTGCTAGCCACTGCGCCACCGTGCCGCCCCAAATAAGGTTATTACAGTTCAAATTTACTTTGAATCGAAAGTGGAAAAAAATGCTGCACACTTAAGACTCGAGACAAGAATACTTACTGAAAAAAAAGTGATCTCATTTATTGAGCAAGACGTTTCGCTTTCACAGTTTCGTCAGGCTCATGCACGGCACAGGAAGTGAGGTAATAAATAGGAAACGACAATCGGAAATGTACATACAAGATTGAAAGATGCATGATTTATATACAATTTTAACATACAATATTCAAAAATGTACATAATGTGTACCAACACAATACAATATCTCAAATAAGATACAGTAAACGGCAATAGGTACTTTGGCATATTATAATAAACACGATTCAATAAGGGGTCCCCATGGTATATTAATGAGACTACCAGTAGGCCAGGCATGACAACAATGCATATAGGAACAGCAATAGATAGTGAAGCTTACAAGCAATATATTTAGAGGAAAGAGCTGAGATCTAGTGATTCGTTAAGGCCATGTGGTTCCATACGGTCTAGGGTTAAGATCCAGTATGCTTCTCTTTGTAGAAGCACCTTGATCATATCGTCCTCTATTGCTGAAGGAGAGATTTTTCCCAATGCCTTTATATTTGAGTGTGGCTGCTGAGCTTAAAATGAAATGAGAATAATTCAGTGGCGAGAGAAGGCGAAGCAACAATGGCGAGTCAGAGACTGAGAAGTGGGAGTGAGAGTAAGACAAGGATGCAGGAGAAAGATTGAGAGAGGAAAAGAGGGGGCAGAGAGAGATTGATGGAGGCTCAGAGAAAGAGAGAGAGAGAGAGAGAGAGCTCAAAGGCATTGATCAGTTTGAACCCTGGAGCACTGCTGACATCCCCGTTGACCTTTTGAACATAAACACTCTGGCTGTCAATGCGCTCCCTTTCTTCACGTCTGACTATTAACGCTCAGACAGTCAATAACCTCCTTCAGTCTTTACGCATGTTCAGACAACAATCAGGCTTATCAGCGTTGGCTGACAGGTTAACCCTGTGTTGTATTACAGTGCTGTGATTGCAACTATCCCCCAATCCTCTGTGAATATTACACATGGCCATTGAAAATGTAGCTAATGGTCGCGCCAACTTGCATATGAAACTGACCGCCAGTCTCGGTCGTTATGCAACTGTGCTATTAATAAGGTTGAGAATACCTGTAGTCAGCTGAGACTGACTAAGTCCCTTAGATGAGTGATGAAATGTTTCTCCCACTAAGCCTTGTGTCCAGATGAACTGATTCAACTTTCGTACCTGGATTACTGCGCATGCATCAAGACCTGTGTTGTATCAGTCCTGTGCTTGTCTGGGCGCAGAGCTTCCTGGATGGGCCCTCTGCCTGCTAAGAGAGGTTGCTACTCTTTAAAAAGACATTTGACTCGGTGTTCATAGAGAGATTTGGTGTCATATGACAAAGATGTTTCAGCGTTCCTCTTCATCCAAGCAATGTCCATCTGAACCACTTAGAGCTGGATTTTTTGTATAAACTATTGAGTTATCAAATGCAATACTATGAACTATTGTTAATGGATGAGCAGGCTCGTCTACCATGGCTACCGCTGTGAAATTAAATACTGTGGAATATATTTAATAGAGTATTTAAAAATAAATATGATATAACTCATTAAAATCCTAATTGTATGACAAATTCCTCTTTTTCATATAATGACTGGATGTGATCTTTTCAGTAATTGGTCCCTGATGTGGAATAAGTTACTCTTATAAAGCTTAGTGTTAACCCAGCCACTGAGGATGCACAAGCCAGTGCATCCTTAGTGCCGGTCCCAAGCCCGGACAAATGGAGAGGGTTGCGTCAGGAAGGGCATCCGGCGTAAAATCTTTGCCAAATCAAATATGCGGATCATAAATAAGACTTACATACCGGATCGGTCGAGGCCCGGGTTACCAACGACCGCCACCGGTACTATTAACCAGCAGGGTGTCGGTGGAAACTATGCTACTGTTGGGCGAAGGAGAAGGAGAGGAGGAAAGCATGTCCAGAGGCAGCTAGAGAGGAGGAAGGGTAGGCATGTGGAGGTGAGAGTTGGAACTTTGAATGTTGGCACTATGACTGGTAAAGGGAGAGAGCTGGCTGACATGATGGAAAGAAGAAAGGTAGGCATACTGTGTGTGCAAGAGACCAGGTGGAAGGGGAGTAAGGCCAGGAGTATCGGAGGTGGGTTCAAACTCTTCTACCATGGTGTGAATGGGAGGAGAAATGGGGTAGGGGTAATTCTGAAGGAAGAGTATGTCAAGGGCGTGCTGGAGGTGAAGAGAGTGTCAGACAGAGTGATGAGTATGAAGCTGGAAATTGAAGGTTTATTGCTGAATGTTATCAGCGCATATGCCCCGCAAGTTGGGTGTGAGATGGATGAAAAAGAAGAATTCTGGAATGAGTTGGACGACATGGTGGAGAGGGTACCCAAGGAGGAGAGAGTGGTGATTGGAGCGGACTTCAATGGACATGTTGGTGAAGGGAACAGAGGTGATGAGGAGGTGATGGGAAAGTATGGAGTCAAGAAGAGAAATGTGGAAGGACAGATGGTGGTCGATTTTGCGAAAAGGATGGAAATGGCTGTGGTGAATACATATTTCAAGAAGAGGGAGGAACACAGGGTGACGTACAAGAGTGGAGGAAAGTGCACACAGGTGGACTATATCTTATGTAGAAGGCACCATCTAAAAGGGATTGGAGACTGCAAGGTGGTGACAGGGGAGAGCGTAGCCAGGCAGCATCGGATGGTGGTCTGTAGGATGACTTTGGAGACCAAGAAGAGGAAGCGAGTGAAGACACAGCCGAAGATTAAATGGTGGAAGTTGAAGAAGGAAGACTGTTGTGTGGAGTTCAGGCAGGAGTTAAGACAGGCACTGGGTGGTAGTGAAGAGTTGCCAGATGGCTGGAAAACCACTGCAGAAATAGTGAGGGAGACAGCTAGGAAGGTACTTGGTATGTCATCAGGACAGAGGAAGGAAGACAAGGAGACTTGGTGGTGGAATGAGGAAGTACAGCAAATTATACAGAGGAAAAGGTTGGCAAAGAAGAAGTGGGATAGTCAGAGAGATGAAGAAAGTAGACAGGAGTACAAGGAGATGCAGCGTAAAGCAAAGAGAGAGGTGGCAAAGGCAAAGGAAAAGGCGTATGGTGAGTTGTATGACAGGTTAGACACTAAGGAAGGAGAAAAGGACTTGTACCGATTGGCTAGACAGAGGGACCAAGCTGCAAAGGATGTGCAGCAAGTTAGGGCGATCAAGGATAGAGATGGAAATGTGCTGACAAGCGAGGAGAGTGTGCTAAGAAGGTGGAAGGAGTACTTTGAGGGGTTGATGAATGAAGAAAATGAGAGAGAGAGAAGGTTGGATGATGTAGGGATAGTGAATCAGGAAGTTCAGCGGATTAGCAAGGAGGAAGTGAGGGCAGCTATGAAGAGGATGAAGAATGGAAAGGCAGTTGGTCCTGATGACATACCTGTGGAGGCATGGAGATGTTTATGAGAGATGGCAGTGGAGTTTCTAACTAGATTGTTTAACACAATCCTGGAAAGTGAGAGGATGCCTGAGGAGTGGAGAAGAAGCATACTGGTACCGATTTTCAAGAACAAGGGCGATGTGCAGAACTGTAACAACTACAGAGGTATAAAGTTGATCAGCCACAGCATGAAGATTTGGGAAAGAGTAATAGAAGCTAGGTTAAGAGGAGAGGTGACGATCAGCGAGCAGCAGTATGGTTTCATGCCACGAAAGAGCACCACAGATGCGATGTTTGCTTTGAGAATGTTGATTGAGAAGTATAGAGAAGGCCAGAAAGAGTTGCATTGTGTCTTTGTAGATTTAGAGAAAGCTTATGACAGAGTGCCGAGAGAGGAGGTGTGGTATTGTATGAGGAAGTCAGGAGTTGCAGAGAAGTATGTAGGAGTGGTGCAGGATACGTATGAGGGAAGTGTGACAATGGTGAGGTGTGCGGTTGGAATGACAGATGGGTTCAAGGTGGAGGTGGGATTACATCAAGGATCGGCTCTTAGCCCTTTCTTGTTTGCAGTGGTGATGGACAGGTTGACGGACAAGATCAGGCAGGAGTCTCCATGGACGATGATGTTCGCGGATGACATTGTGATCTGTAGCGAGAGTAGGGTGCAGGTCGAGGAGAGCCTGGAGAGGTGGAGGTATGCACTAGAGAGAAGAGGAATGAAAGTCAGTAGGAGCAAGACGGAATACCTATGCGTGAATGAGAGAGAGGACAGTGGAATGGTCAGGATGCAAGGAGTGGAGGTGACAAAGGCATCTGAGTTTAAATACTTGGGGTCAACTGTCCAAAGTAACGGGGAGTGCAGTAGAGAGGTGAAAAAGAGAGTGCAGGCAGGTTGGAGTGGGTGGAGAAGTGTGTCAGGAGTGATTTGCGACAGAAGGGTACCAGCAAGAGTTAAAGGGAAAGTTTACAAGATGGTTGTGAGACCAGCTATGTTATATGGTTTGGAGACAGTGGCACTGACGAAAAGACAGGAGGCGGAGCTGGAGGTGGCAGAGTTGAAGATGCTAAGATTTTCACTGGGAGTAACGAAGAAGGACAGGATTAGGAACGATTATATTAGAGGGACCGCTCAGGTTGGACGGTTTGGAGACAAAGCAAGAGAGGCAAGATTGAGATGGCTTGGACATGTGTGGAGGAGAGATGCTGAGTATATTGGGAGAAGGATGCTGAATATGGAGCTGCCAGGGAAGAGGAGAAGAGGAAGGCCAAAGAGGAGGTTTATGGATGTGGTGAGGGAAGACATGCAGGTGGCTGATGTGACAGAGGAAGACGCAGAAGACAGGAAGAAATGGAAACGGATGATCCGCTGTGGCGACCCCTAACGGGAGCAGCCGAAAGTAGTAGTAGATAAAGCCTCTCCCTCCTTACAGAGACCAGGGAGACAATTAACAACTTTTACTCATCAGCCTTGTAGCCCATTTAGTCTCTCTCTCTCTCTCTCACACACACACTCTTCTTTCTCCACACTTTAGTTCCTTTACTGATAGGAAAATGTGATAGAGATAATACAAACAAATAACTAAAAGTCCCTTTCTCTGCATCACTCAGAAACTCAACATTCGCGTGACATGGATGCAGGCTCCACCGACTGTGGCTGTTAGTGGAAATGTTGATGTGAAACACATTTTTGGTTCAGAAACAGTAAGGTTTTAATGTATCCATGGTTTGCAGAAACATAAAGTGCCAACATTTTATTATGGTGACTGGGTTGCCCCCACCCCACTCCCACCCGCTAAAGTCGAAGAAAATCTCCAAATTGAAATGCATTGATTTAAATGTCGTTCAGTCCAGCACAAAAAAAAAAAAAATCTGAGAAGTGCTCCCATTTAAAATACATGGATTTACATTTTATTCTGTGTGGAGCGAGAAACGCTGGACAGTCGTGCTCCGGGACATGATTCAATAGATTAATTTTTGTGACTATGAGCACGAAAAAGCGTGGTAACGGGTTGGCATGCCATGCCACTTCTCTGCATCCACGGACACAAAGCCATTCAGTGTTTCTGGGTAGGGCCTACAACACCACCGATTAGCTCATGATTAATACATGAACGCCCTCAGCAAAATAGCCCGATTCTACTATATTATGTCCGTCTCTAGAGAGACTATTAATTCCACTCTCACACCAGGCAATAAGGTATTAAAACTCACACAAGGCCTTCCAAAACCCACCCGAAGGCCCACCTGCAACATGTAGCCCATGGGTCCAAATCCAGACTAGTTAGGGGAAAAGGCCTGACGATGACACGCATGAACACAGTCAGTCTTTTCCTAAACAAGGAGTGTAAATGTATAGTAATAAAGGCAAGACAGGAATAACCAATCTTCAAAAATATTACACTCAGTTGCTCCCTCATTAAGTCAAGTCAATTTTATTTGTACAGCCCAAGATCACAAATTACAAATTTGCCTCAGTGGGCTTAATGAATGAATGCATGAATGAATGCCTTTGTCATTGCACCGCTGTACAATGAAATAAAGTCCAACTCCTCAGCGGTACAAACAAGATAAATAAATAAAACAACAGCAATACAAGATCATGTCCTTAGACCCTCGCATCGGATAAGGGACAACTGCCTAAAAAACATTTAAAAAAAAAAAAAAAACTTGAACAAGGAGAAAAAATGGGAAGAAACCTCAGGGAGCACAACATGTGAAGGATCTCTCTCCCAAGATGGACAGACATGCAATGGGTGTTGTGTGTGCAGAATAAAACACAATTTAGAGAATACAACATGAAAGAGGATAGCAGAATTATAATGGAATTATCATTACTGCAACATAGACCATTGCTCTACGGCAGGGGTCAGGAACCTTTTTGACTGGGAGAGCCATAAAAGCCAAATATTTCTAAATATATTTCATTGAGAGCCATATAGTATTTTTAACGTATAATAAATTAAATATGTCTTACTTTTAATGCGACTTCTGGTGCTGCATGGTTTTGCTGATGGCCTTGTAGTCTGGTTCATACGTGGTGAGGTTGAGCTTCATGCAGGCGTTGAGGCTTCCTTCCATCAGTTAAACGTGAGCGTAGGTTGGTCTTAATGTTCCTCATATGCGAGAATGACTGCTCACATGCATGTGTAGAGCCAAACATAGTCAATACGGCAATACTCACACGCTGCATTGTGTGGTATGTCACAGGAAGCTCGTTTTAAGAATCAGCTGGTCTTCAGGTTGAAGATTTTTCATTTCTGTCCACTTGTGTTCCCTCGCCAGCTCTGCTCGCTGTCGCGCAAGACTTTCCAACTCTCCATTAAGTGACTTGAACTTACTCATCCACATGTCTGATGCCTTCAGGTCAGCAACTTCCAGCTCAAAGTCTCCGATAGAGACCCCGGGGATGCATGTCAGGTCGATTTTGTCCACTGCACACTCATTTGGATGAGTGATGAACTTGAAAAGACCAGTGCGCGCACGAAATTCTCCAAAACGCGCTTTGAATGACTGCAGGAGATTGGACGTAAAGCCAGCTAGCTGCTGGAGATCCAGATGTTGAGTGGAGTCACTTGCTAAGCATGCATCTCTAAATTGTTGCAGTCTTTCAAAGTGCAGAAGACGACCTGTTTCAATGTCCCTGAGAAAGACTTCCAGCTTGCTTTCAAATGCAAACACTGCTTGTTGAAGGGATGAGATTGTATTTCCAATACCTTGCATTTTCACATTGAGCTGGTTATGATGGCCAGTTATGTCCACGAGATAGTGAAACTGCAGGAGCCAGTCAGTGTTGTCTAGCTCAGGATGCTTGACGTCTTTCATTTCAAGAAAAGTCCGGATTTCACTCAGGCAAGCTGCAAAACGGCTGAGCACCTTCCCCCTTGACAACCAACGCACGTTGCTGTGTAAAAGCAGACCGGGATAATGATTCCCAACTTCTTCTAACAGAGCTTTAAACTGGCGATCATTTAAAGCTCGGGCAACAATAAAGTTGACCACTCGAATGACCAGTGACATCACCTCACCAGGCTCCTGGCCACACGTCTGAGCGCAAAGCGCCTTCTGGTGCAGGATGCAATGAAAACTTAGGATGGCTGTCTTTCATGTTCACGGAGAAGCGCTACAAATCTTTTGTTCTTCCCCAACATACAGGGTGCACCATCAGTACAGACAGAAATAAGTTTATCCATCGGTAGTTTTTTTTCTTTAGCAAACTCCGTGAAAGACGTGAATAAATCCTCTCCTCTTGTTGTCCCTTTCATTGGCAAAACAGCCAAGCTTTCCTCACGCAGTGTCACCTGCAGCATACCTGGCAATTATACTGCACTGAGATAGATGGCTAACGTCTGTTGACTCATCTAACGCGAGAGAAAAGTATGTCCCGGCGTTTATGTCCTTAATTTGTGTTTCCTCGACTTGATTTGCCATCATGATGCTACGATCGTGCACAGTTCTTGCTGACAGGGGCATGTCTTTTATTCGTTTGATTAGCTTGTCTTTATTTGGGAAGTCATCAAACAGTTCATTGGCCACAGCAAGCATGAATGTTTTGGCATACTCGCCATCTGTGAATGGCTTTCCATTCCTTACTATTGCCAAAGCCCCCGCAAAGCTAGCGGAATTCCCGTCACCTTGCTTGGTCCACACACGTGGTTGCTGCTGACTCGTCTGCACTCTCCGCTGTAGCTCCTCGCATGCCCTTTTCCTGCTGTCCCCTGCTGGATATTTCCATGCAAATGAAGCATGGTGCGTATCGAAGTGCCGCTTTATATTTGACCGTTTCATCGATGCAATTTTATCATTGCATATTAGACATACCGCAGATGCTGCTCTCTCCACAAATGCAAATTCCTCTGTCCACGCAGCCTGGAATGCACGGTAATCATCGTCTTTTTTTCTTTTCGCCATCTTTTCCCTTACAAGGGTTGAAGCGGATAAACTAGTTGGCTATCTGATAAAATGGATTTCTTCACCTTTACAATGACCCGGACATGCTCGCAAGCCATTGGTTCCCGACCTGATCCACGAGTGACCCGTGACCCGTGAAATTTATCTTCAAAACTAATTTCTGTTTACTTTAAAATGACACAGTATTATTAAGAAATATCACAAGTATTTTAAAATCAGTTCCAAACTGATTTTTTTTTTTTAACTCAAAATTGTCTGGGAGCCATATGCCGTCACCGGTAGAGCCATATATGGCTCGCGAGCCATAGGTTCCCGACCGCTGCTCTACGGAGAGCAGACAGTTGGATGGAAATACTAATGAAATACCAGTTAGTGATAAATGTATTTTCTCTTTCCAGAAAAGAACTGCATGGCTTACACATCCATCCATCTGTCCATTAGCCAAACTGCTTATCCTGCTCTCAGGGTCGCGTGGATAATGGAGCCTATCCCAGCAGTCATTGGGCGGCAGGTGGGGAGACACCCTGGACAGGCTGCCAGGCCATCACACACAGCCTTACACATCACTACAATAATAACAATTAGGGGACTGCAGAGTCTTCTAGATATAGCTGACATTTTGCCTAGAATTTTTCAATGGTGACATGCCGTGCAAATATCCCATTATGGTGTTGTTGTCCGTTTTCGGTCGATTTGCCGGACTGGCCATTCTTCCAGTTGATGCCTTCTAAGTGTGATTTCTTGATGCTTCTTCCTTAGTGTAAAGCTGCGCTGCTGTGCCGGCATTTATAAACGGCAGACCTACCAGCATTCGTTACTTTGTTTATTTCAAGCCAGACAAGTCTCAAATGTGAACCCTGGCCCAGATGTTTTGACTTTAGAGTGTCTTATACTGCTGCTTCACCTCACCTTACAGTCTGCTCATCAAAGACGTAGTATATGTGCACAGCCCTGGTTAATTTTTCTTTTTTTTATATATATATATATCTTATTGGCCTAATTTCTTCTAGGAACACGCATGCAGGCTCTTAACTTTCCATCATAAAAAATCAACCATATTTCAAAACTAGGGAGACAAACAAAACAGGCAACCTCAAGAAAATATTAAAATGCCAGTACTGAATCGGCATGGTCAACCTAAATTTGAAAAAACTTTTACGTATTTGGGCCGCCTATAGGCCTTAGTAAGGGGCTGAACATGAATTTAGCCTGCTCAAACAATTACTTCAATAACAACGGACCAATTGGTCTTTCGGACTTGGGCCGTTTCCAAGGGCAACGTGACGTCGGGCACCATCTTCCAACGATCAGAGGCATTGTTTACGAATTAGCTAGCACTTCAGCCATTGACTTAGCCATATATTAGTGTTACGTTTGCCTTAACCCTTACCTCACTGAGGTGTTTAAAGAACATGATCGAGTTGTGTCTCACTGCAACCCAGGCCATCCTGCACCTCTTGGTTAAGTCCTCTATGTTCTTTCCTTCGTTTCTCTTCCAAGAAGGGAAAGAAAAAAAGCGTAACCCATTCTCGAGTTTAATACCAGAGTGATCGTGGGATTTGCTGTGGCAATTCTTCACACAACAGGAACACCCAACCATCTCGCCTGCGTGCACTATCTAATCTAATATATAGCTATATATCCAATCTAACCTAAAATGGTACCTTAAAAGAAGTATATATATATAGTATATATATATAATAAATCAATCTTATATAGCGCTTTCCTAATACTCAAAAGTCACACACACACACACACACACATATATATATACGTATACCTAACGTAAAATCTTACCAGAGAAAATCTGTGATCTTAACGTTAATTTGAATAAATATTTGATGTACTAATAGAGTTAGTAAAAAAAAAAAAAAAATCTGCGCTAACAACAATGATTTACATTACTTGGAAGATGGCAGCGTGTGACATCACAACCGAAAGACCGATAGCACAGCCCCAGGAAACACTCCGTATCGATTTTGTTGATGTGGAGGAGTGTCATCAGCTCATTAACCTGTCCAGGGTGCAATAACATCAGACGCACACAGCTCCACTTTGGGGGTGTCATTACACCCCCATCAAGGTATGCTGTTACTTTGTCTATTTCATGCCTGACAGTTGTCAAACACGAAGCATGACCCTGGCACTTCATTTCAGCAAATGCAGGCTGCTTAGAACTGCTAGATATAAGAAAACACCATAACAAAATCAGTGACACTCTCACGATCAACCATGAAAAATCGCTTAAACTCTCAGATGTTCACAGGTTGGCTGCTATAACTTTAACCAGCCACCACCATCTCTGTCACATTAATGACACAATCCGTTTATCTTTAGGACTGGTCCTACAATTTCGTATCACAGGCATGGGTCAGCATATTGAGGGATACTTTAGAGCAGGCATTATTCTGTACCTATAAACCTGAGGTGATAACCCATACAAAGAACGTCATAATTCAGGGTCAGCCTTATATTCCCTCACCCCTATGTTTCCTCAGGCAGTGGTCACCAACCTTGTTCCTGGAGAGCTACCATCCTGCTGGTTTTCACTCCAACCCTAATCTAACACACCCGATTCAACTGATAACCTACTTACCAAGACCTGGATTAATTGAATCAGATGTGTTAAATTAGAGTTGGAGTGAAAACCAGCAGGATGGTAGCTCTCCAGGAGCAGGGTTGGTGATCACAAGGTTAAGGTAAGTATTGGGTTAAGGTTAGTGTTAGGTAGAGAGGTTGAGGTTATGTCAGGTTAAGGTAGGTTAGGATAAGTTGAGGTAAGTTTGGTGAAATAAGGTTGAGGGAACATAGAGCTGAGGGAATATAGACACGCTCCCCATAATTAATAATAATAACAATTAATAATAATAATGATAATAAATTTTATTTGTGGGCAGCACTGTATCAGACAGCATAAAATCAAAAAGCAGGATAGACCATAAAAAGTTAATACAACAAATAAGTATGAAATCATCATCTGCACAAAACTCAATGACATGGTGTTTCTGCAAGAAAGCAAAGACCCATTATCTTTGGCACTGCATGTTTCACTTTGTCTAGGTTTAACACAAGCAAAATGATAATTGGAAGAAAAAAAAAAACAATTACGCACTGCCATCATGTGCACTCTGATGCAACAAAGGTATCATAGGCTACGCTGTCAGATGTGTAGGTCTTTGAGCTCCGCGACAGTATTTCTAGATTGATTCTGCAGAGACGTAGCAATTCTACAATATATTATAACCTTCCCTTCACATGTGCTGACCTACCCAGAGAAACTAGGCCAGAAAGGTTATTCATTCCAGAGACCAACGAGCTTGAGAAAAAAAAAGGACTTTCTTCTTTGCCACTGCCTTTTGTGCCAGTGCATCAACAGTTACCCTCAGAGGGAGTGGCAGCGGCTGAGGATGCTGATGTATGATGCACTAGGACAACCTACAATCAGACAAGCTGGTTTGGACAGTGCTGAGGTGATCAAACCAGTACTTTGTGTCCAAAGACTGTGGAGAGTAAAACTTTATTCTTCGAGGGTCTAAGGAGAGGATGTCGTATTGCTGTAAAGCCCACTGAGGCAAATTTGTAATTTGTGGTAATGGGCTATAGAAATAAAATTGACTTGACTTGACTATGTGTTATACCATAGGTTGGTTAAACATCTGGTCACCTCCAGCTAAGGGAGGCCATGTAGAATTACAAGGCACTCTGAGTTAAGCGGAACACGAAGACTCAGGGCTCTTCAGAGAGAGCTCTATGATTTATCTCATGACTGCTGTCCTGGCAGTACCACAAAACAAGACATTGTAAGGTTTAAGCAGAACGTAGGAAGAAGGGGGGGACTTCCCAACCCCCCCATCTCGGACCCCCATCGTTCTGTCTCCCATGCAGCTTTGACACTCTGATCACTGTCTGGTTCATCTTCTCCTAACCTACCGGCAGAAACTAAAATCTAAAAGCCATGTGGTTAAAACTGAGAAGATGGACCAATGAGTCAAACTAGGAGCTTCAGGCCTGCTTTGGCTACACTGACTGGAATGTTTTTTGAGGCTGCATCTACAGACCAGGACAAACTGACTGACACTGTGACATCTTACATCAGCTTGTGTGAGGACATGTGTGTGCCCACCAAGACCTTCTGTACTTTAACAACAATAAGCACTGGTTCTCAGCTAAACTCAGGCAACTTCGTCAGGCCAAAGAGGAAGCCTACAGGAGTGGAGATGGGATCCGGTACAACCAAGCCAGAAATGCACTCACGCAGGAGATCAGACTGGCAAAAAGGTGCTACTCTGAAAAGTTGAAAAACAGGTTTTCTGTCAACCAATATCAGTCTGGAGAGGTTTGAAAGACATTACCAACTCCAGGAAACCCCCACCCACCCCAAACACACACACCTTTTGGGTTTCCCATGCCACTTTACAAAGTTTAAAAGAAAATTACAGACCTGAGTGCCAGTTCATTTTCGTAATGAGCATCTATTTATTTATATAGTACTGCTGCTGCTTGTCTCCCCGTCTAGATTCCCTATGCCAAAAGCTCTGTGCTCTACACACACACACACACACACACACACACACACACACACACACACACATACATATTATCCTTATTTGTGCAAATGTATGAAAATTACTAAGGCACACAAGAAAATTAATTCAATATTACTGATTTAGTGTGACCCTTGTTTGTCACAGTATCTGGTAACCACTGCTAGACGTAGCGGGTTGTGCACATCGACACTCTTGTCAAGAGCTACGCTGAATATCAACGCATCTTTCAATGCAAGAGTTTGCTTGTGCTTATGTTTTCAGCCATGTGCAGTTCTCTAGTTAGATGAGGTGTGGTGGTGGTTCTCTGTGTATAATTAGCCAGTCCAACCATGAGTAATGCATCACACTCTCTCCACAGATGGTTAGGTAAGTCTATGTAACTAATCTTGATCCGATGTGTGCCACATATTCAGAAAGCTGTTGGCTTCTTCCAGATATTGTATGACACACTTTCCACCATCAAATATGTCACAGGACATCTAGTCTCAGAGTTTTGTGGCGCTCAAACTACTCTACTACAAATAGGAATCAGGCCAGTTTGAGACAGCTCACCAAATCAACAAGTTAGATCTTCAGTACCATCCTGTTACTTTAGGTAATTTTATCTCTTTTGAGGTTTTATGTTTTGTTTCTTTTTTTAATCAATGGCCCTCCCCCTTTACTCTGCATCTTAATTTATAGGCCCCCTCATTCAGTTATTGATCTCCTATTATCTATTGTCATGCCAACATATGACAGGGTACTTATTCTTGGTGATTTTAATATTCATGTGTGTTTTCCTTCCCATTCCCTGACTTCAAATTTTTTGGATCTTATCGACTCTTTTAACCTCCTTCAATATGTTAAAGGGGCCACACATTCCAAAGGTCACATTTTATACCTTGTATTCTCATCTGGTTTCTCCCTCGAGTGTCTTAATGTGGTGGATATGCTTGTAACTGCCCATAAAGCTGTCATTTTTCAAAGTTCCACAACAGCTGGCCTCATCACTATCCTAAAGTGCACTCTCCCAAGGCTGGATTAGTACCCCTGGGGCCCCTGGCACTGAAACTCATACCCCCCGCCTTCCACACACACACACCATGCCCACCCCACACAGCCATAAACCTCACCTTAATTATTTTGAGCTTCCAGTCAGGCTGGCATGTGAAATCTACCACACCATAATCATACACCTATTGGTCAAAGGCTGAATAACCAGTCCAGCTGAGCAGGTATGGCCATACAGCTCAATAGACCAAGTACTGCCATTTCATTCACAAATCACAAGACAAGGAAACAATGGATTAAATCATCCCATGGCTGTGTATGACTCTACAATATGGCAACATTTGTGTTCACTGAAAACTATCCGAGCAGACAGCACACCAGTTATTACTGATACATAATAATGTGACTGACTAGGAATAGGCTTACAACAATGCCATTCTAAGGTAATCACACAGCACAGCTGGATGCAGGTTTCAAAATAAGGCTCGGCTCTTAATTAATTATGCTCTTACCTCTCCAACAGAACTTTTTCTGTTGTTTTGGGCAAGTCTACTTCCTCGATAGCTCAGTTGAATTGTGGTGTCCCTCAAGGCTCAGTTCTTGGCCCCCTTCTGTTTTTATATACATGCTGCCCCTTGGCCAGGTCATTCAAAATCACAATGTATTTTACCATATCTATGCTGACGCCACTCGGTTATACATGCCACTAAAACCCACAGATCCTAGTGTAACACCTTTTTCACTGGCGGGCAACGCCAAGCACATTTAAACAAGACAAAAGCCTAATGCTACCAGTTACTAAATTGTTACAATACAAATCAATAGCGCAACCAGATTCTGAGATCCCAGCGGTGCCTCCAAAATGTAACCCCTTTTTCACTGGCGGGCAACGCCAAGCACATTTAAACAAGACAAAAGCCTAATGCTACCAGTTACTAAAGTGTTACAATACAAATCAATAGCGCAACAGGATCCTGAATTCTCAGCGGTGGAATGGTGAGCTGGCTGAACCTCCTGTGTACTAGTAGGCTAGTGCCACTAATGACAATATTAGTGATAATTGATAATAGAAATAATTAACCAAGATAATGATACATTTAGTAGCGCGGTGCCTCCACTGTGAAAATACTACACTTACCTAAGGCTAGTGAATGGTGTATCTTCCCAGAATTAAACAAACATGTAGTTAATGCAGATCTTATAACCCTGCTGTGTACTGAATTACTGTACAAGCTTATTACCAGCACTCTGTAAGTAAATGAGCTGCCAATACACCCGAAATATAATTAATAATAATAGGATTTATTTGATAATACTGAGAGAGAGAAAGAGAGAGAGAGAGTGTGTAGTACACAGGGTGTGACAGCCGGTCACAATAAACAGAAAGAAAGTATCAAAGAACACAAAAATACCCAGCGCTTTCCGTTGGGGCCCGTTGGTGCACATTAAAGCAGTTCTCTGAGCGGAGGGCAAGGCAGCCACCGCTAAAATGCCCAGGCGATGAGATAAAAGTGTGTGTGTGTGTGTGTGTGTGTGTGTGTGTGTGTGTCAGTATAAATTAAATTTCCGGGTTACTCACAACCCATCGCTCCCTCGACCGGAAGGCGTAGTGCTAGCCTAGCAGCTGGCGGGTTTCGGCTCCCCAGTAGCTGCCTCCACCCGCAAGATGGCCACAGGTTGCAATGTTCAGACAACCCTGGCGAAGATAATGGTCCTCCGGTGGGCCCAGCACCGGAGAGCAGATGAAGCAAGTCCTCTTTGGACAGCAGACAAGTCCCAGGAATGGAGCAGAGTGGCTCCCCTAGTTAGATCACCGTCTAGCGCAGCCCGATGACTTCTGGCTAGCCTCCACAACTCTAGTCGGCTAACACACTAGCACTGGATGCTAAATCCACTTAGCTAGCTAGCGGCGACACTGGCTATGGGGCATAAACAAAATAATCGGCATACAAAAACAACCCCACCAGCAAGCATGCGACCGCGGGCCAATCGCAACACTCCTGACCTCAAATGCGGGCCTAGTACACAGGCTGTGTATAGACGGAGCAGCAGAAAAATGGCCCTCTCTCTTCGTCGTACTCCTCGGACTGCCTAACTCCTCCCTCTCCGTGAGGAGATCGACCGTTGCGAACCTCGTGATTTTGCGGGCATAACAACTCCACACCACATCATTGGTTAATAACAAAATTCAAATAAAAATACAAAGAGCAAATACATTCCATTGGTTTACATGTTTAGAAACTTATAAGAACATAGGAAATGTTTAAGACACAAAGCATGCTGGTAAATGAAGTACCACAAAGTATGTACAGTGGATTTTAGAGGTCCTTACACTAGCACTCTAGCAAATCTCACAACTTAATGATGAGTTTAGATAATCATATCAAAAATGTTGTTTAGTCATGCTTTCTCCAGCTCAAGATAATCTCCAAAATTAGGTCATTTTTATCAATTGCCGATCTGCAAAAAAATTGTACTTGCTTTTATCTATTCTCGGCTTGACTATTGCACCGTCTGCAGTTGGTACAAACTAACACTGATCGACTCATTACTGGGACAAAGAAGCATGACCATGTCACTCCTGTGCTTGCCTCCCTACACTGGCTCCCTGTTAGATTTCGAATTGATTTTAAAATGTTATTGCTCACTTTTAAGGCCTTAAACAGTCTTGCTCCTACATGCATTTCTGATTAATTGACCTGGTATATGCCCTCTCAATCATTAAATTCCGCAGATGGAGACCTACTGGTTATTCCCAGGTCTTTGTTTGTCACAAAAAGTGATCGGACTTTTGCTGTTAGAGCCATCACACAATGGAATTCTCTCCCTATTTGAACTAAGAAAAACCAAGCCTCTAGCTTCTTTTAAATCTTATCTTAAAACTTTTGTTTTCGTGAAAGCTTTTATAAATGTTTGCTTTTTTTTTAAAATTTATTCATACTGTATTTATTTTTACTCTTATTTGGTCTTATTCTTATGTTTGCCTTGTCTGGTTTTATTTCTTTGTACAACACTTTGTCACATTTTTTAAAAAAGTGCTATATAAATAAAGTTATTCTTATTATTTTACTCTTTAGCGTACCATGATTTTTTTTTCTTGTGCACCAGCACTGCGACAAGCTGCTGCTACTCTTTTCTGCCCTCTCCATATCAGGTTCTCTGGGTGATTTATAATGGCCCTAGATTAAGTGCATTACCCAGAAGGCACAGGGGGCACTATATGACGCTCACCTATGCCCGTTCTCACCTGCCTACTTTTCTCTGTCAGCGGCTAGTCTTAAGTAACGTTACATTAACCTTACAATAATACCCTGAAGGACAACTGGACATAGAGCATGGTGATGCAGAGGTGCTTAATTTGTGTGACACACTAAAAGCAGAGAGAAGAGAAAGTATCGGGATTTCACCAGGAATACAAGGAACTAAGGGCATCCCAGCCTGATGACTTCATTGAACAACACACTAAAGCTGGTGTACATAATCAAATATTTATTACTCTAATAATTGAAATGGTTGTCCCACAGAACACAAAACATAGCCAACACCAGAGAACACTAAAAGCAGAATTAAAACAACAGACCTCTGCAATTTCCAAACACTGAAAATGGAAAAGAGAGAAAAAAATATTACAGAACAGACTACATAATACTCCCATTACTTATCACAGCATCCTACTTATTACTGCTTGTATACAACCATTCCATCCACATTACATTAATTAATCAAAATCAGCACCAAAGCCACCAAACTAGACCTATGGTCATATCTTAGCAACACCTTAACACAACACTAAGCTTGGCACACACATTTTGGACCCTGCTTGGATAACATGCAAAATAAATTGTATCTTTTAATGTCCATGAGGCACTGCAATAAGTAAAAAATTGTCTCTTCTAATAACTGTTGATGTATTTGGCTTAAAAAAAAAACCTGATTCTTATGTATGCTGATACCTTGCTAAATCCCAAAGTTGAGACATGACAACCTGATAGCTCAACTTAATTGATGTGGCTGGTTGCCATATTGGACTTGATCAAAATATTTAAAAACATTTCAACACCAACATAATTTTGTCCAGTTTTCATCAAGCATGACACAGACCATCTTCTGGCCAACCTTCAAAAAAGTTCTCTGATGCATTTTCAATTTTCAGAAACATTCATCCATTACAGCCAAATAAAGGCAAATTTCCAAACAGGACATGAGCTCATATCTCGGTGACACTCGATTTTTGGTCAATTGACATAAAACTTGCTATTCGTGCATATGCAGTAATAGCAAATAAGTGCATTAAAAGCATGGCTATTAAAGTCATGCTTTATACTTGAGCAGATCAAGTTGCCATAGCAACTCTGCCCTGCTGGACTGCATAGCACCCTCATCGCTGCTTTGCAGCTATATTTGTAACTTAGGTTTTGTAGCTGGTGTATTTAAGACAAAAGCTATCAGCGACAACATTTATTTGTGTATGTTCATTTTCAGGTTTGTATTTCTAACGCACATTCACATATCAGATGTTTTAACGGACACTGAGGAGGTCAGCTCTCTGTGTCTTGCTGAAGGGCTCTTAGGAAGCAGACACTGTCTTTGCTGGGTGTTATGACCTCAGCCAACTTTCAGTGCGACCTCTTAGGTCAGCGACATACCTGAAACCAATTTCAGTATGTTTCACAAGTAAATAAAAATCACAACAGCCCAGTGTTCATCACATTTACACACACACACACACACGCCTTCACGCGAGTGAGAGGCAACAGGAAATAAGTGAGAAAGGGAAAGATATTGAGAGCGGTAGAGTGATAAAGGGAAGTCAGAACTATTTCAGAATCAGATTATTTTATTAATCCCTGAGGGGAAATTGGGTTGTTTTTTTTTTACATTTATTTTCTTATCATTTGAACTTATCTTTTAATTTAGCCTTTGAAAACAAAACAACAAACCCTACATAGAAAGAATAGAATATCAGAGATTCACTGAAATGGCTGGAAGGCTAGGAGGCAGAAGTCGAGTGCGTATATGACATTTCTCTGTTTCTAACATATGAAACTATTATTTGCCACAATCATTGGAGGACTGAAATGCGAGGAAAGAAAGGGTCTTGATTGGTGCGCTTAATCAAACTCATGCACATATCGAAATTAAATCTCTTCAGTACATACAAATGCCTACAGTAATAGAAAATAGAATAAAACGATGAATTGAAATGATAAAGCTGAAGATTTGGAATAGAACGGTAATCATTTTCTCGCTCTGAAGTTGCCGTTTGTCCCGTTCTCTGTCCACCTCGTCGTCACCCTCTCTCCTCTTCACCTCTGCTATTGCAATCCCTCACTCTCTTCATTTGAAGAGGTTCGACGTTCAGGTCAGTCTCATTCTGGTGTGCTCTCCTCTCTTCTTCTCTCACCTCCTCTCTTACCCCTCGTCCCTGAGGTGCATCCTACCCATCTTCTCATTGCTCCTCACCTCCTCTGCCTTTTCACTCCTCTCTTCTTTTGTCTCTTCAATTCTTTTCCCTGTGCCAATATTCTTCTCCTCCGCCCCCCAACTCCCTCCTCTCCTCTCCATCCTCTCATTCTGTTTTCTGCTGGTCGGTGGTCTTTCTCTATGTCTATCCCCCCTTAACCTAATGCCATGGGGGCTCTCCACACAGCATTGATACTGGGACCTTCACTGAACCAGAGAGCTTCCCATCTCTTTTCTCCTCCTCTCGTTTCTACATCTCTCTGTTTTTAAATCTACCTGCTGCCTCACTGATCTTCTCAGCATCTCCCCATTGTTGTCTTGTCCCTCTCTCTTACTCTGTCCCTTTCTTCTGCTCTGTTTCTCTGTCTTTATCAGTCTTTCTCTCTCTCTCCCTCTATCTGTCATTATCTTTACCCATCTGTCTGACTCTCTTGCCCCTTGTCTTTCTTCCCTTTCATCCACCACTCACTCTCTGCCCCTCCATCCCACCCTGTGGTGGAGGTTAGTCTTCAGCTCTGTAATTGCTTGTCAAACCTCACAGCCAAGCTCCCTCTCAGCCGTATCGTATTGTGTGTGTGTGTGTGTGTGTGTGTGTGTGTGTGTGTGTGTGTGTGTGTCTGTGTCTGTGTCTGTGTCTGTGTCTGTGTGTGTGTATGTATGTATGTATGTGATTTAAAGTCAGATTCCCCTGTTCTGCCTCTGGTGCGTTGTCACCCTGTCATGTCTAGCCCCCTGCTGTGTCTATGTGTGAGTGTGTGTGTTTGTTTGGATATACGCTTGGGTGAGTCAAAGTTGGGGGGGGGGGTTGTGTGTCTTAGTGTGTTTCCAAGATATCTTGCATTTGCTGTGTGAGTGGGTGTCTGTGAGTAAAGCGAAAGAGAGAGGTGAGATTTTTTTTTTTTTTTTTACAAATTATTTGTCAATTCTTAGCAATGTGGTCAACATTCTGTCTCAGTGACAACGGTCTGACAGGGTGGGGAAGTGGGGCAGCTAAGCTAACTGCTAGCCCATGCAGACCAGCAGTTCCAACAGTCCTCTTGGCTGACGTTCGTTCTCCTGGACAGTGATTTTGTTTGTTGGTTTGTTTGCTTAGTTTGGATACATGTGTTAGTTTAGGATATATGTGTTCTTGTAGTTTTTGAATGTGTGTTTTTGTCTTTGTGTTGCACTGCTGTGGGCTGGGGGAAAGGATGCTTCGTTTCATTTCATGTGTGCAAGTTCATGAAATGAAACAACAAAGTGTCTGATTCCTGGTTGATAAACGATGTCTACATCCTCTGGGAGTCACAATTTAATCGACTTGATATTGCGATCAATTTCAGCTTCACAATGCGCATCATCATATTTTTGAATGGCAAAATATTGTGCCACGGTACATTGTTACATAATGTGTGTGTGTGTGTATAATTTTCTGTTTGTGTATGAGTATGTCACCTCTAACTTGTAGTATCTCTGTGTAGAGAGCTGGGTTCCTCTTGAAGCTTTCAGTCTCACATTGGAAATATCACCAACATTTTGTCCCTCCACACACACACACACACACACACACACGCTCATTTACCATTTTCTTTACCCGGCGTCACACTTGAACAAACACGCTCTCTCCCTCCCCCCAAAATATACACACACATACTCTAATTTGTCCCCAGACATATACTCTCACCATAGCTCACAAGTTCTGGCTTGTAACCCCCCCTCCCCCTCCCCCTCCCCCTTAACTGAATACTAGAAATCCATTACCCGCTGCCTGAGGGGTCTTTGAACAATGGCGAAACCATAAAATGGATTTCAAAATGACAGACACGGGGAAAGACATCATGTGAAAGTAAAATGGCTGTTCGCTGTCGCTCAGGAGAGCTTCAGTTTCAGTCAGTAGCACCACGGGAGTGCAGCTACACCTCCAACAGCTGATGCAGAGTTGATGCAACATGGATGTCTACTAGCATGCCGACGGCTGTCGTACGGATACAGGGTCGGTCAAAGATGGAGGGATAACATATCCTGTACCATGCTCACGCTGAACAGAAATAGTCCCCCCCCCCCCATTGTTGCTCTCTGTTGTGTTGCGTGTGATTCAGGTGCCACTCACGTTGTGGTTATACAATGTATCCAAGTCAGATATGTGATGCAGACAGTGGTTACATATGACACACAACCACAGTGTGCATCACAGTTTATGATACACACTGGTTGTATGTGATGCAGACATGAATCACACTGTTGTATAATAGACCCCCCCCCTCTTTGTCTCCCCAACTGTATCTTCCGAGCCATCCCGGTCTCTGCTCCACCCCCTCTGCCGATCCGGGGAGGGCTGCAGACTATACCACATGCCTCCTCCCATACATGTGGAGTCGCCAGCCGCTTCTTTTCACCTGACAGTGAGGGGGGTGTAGTGCGTGGGAGGATCATGCTATCCCCCCCCAGTCCCCCCAAACAGGCGCCCCAACCGACCAGAGGAGGCGCTAGTGTAGCGACCAGGACACATACCCACAGCCGGCTTCCCACCCACAGACACGGCCAGTTGTGTCTGTAGGGACGCCTGACTAAGCCGGAGGTTACACGGGGATTCGAACCGGCGATCCCCGTGTTGGCAGGCAACGGAATAGACCGCCACGCTACCCGGATGATGCCCCTGTTGTATAATACATTTGAGTGAGACGTGATCCAGACCGTGGTTGTATGCCGGTCAGATGTGTGATACAGATTGTTGTGGCATGTTTACGTTTTGGTGCTGATGTGTGTTTTGAAGCATGACTACTGTCAAAACAACTATTTGTCTCTGTTACACACAGGGTATCTTACTGGTGTGTGTGTGTCTGTGTTTGTGTGCTCATATGTTCTCGTAAACATAAAAAAATGGCATGCTCTATGTGAGCATAGTTTGTGTGTGCATGTACATCTTTTTGCAAATGTTAGCATGTTTGTTTGTGTGTGTCTGTGTGTTCTCAGTTGTAAATAGTGTTCGCTTTGTGGCTCATCGTCTGACAACAGCCATCCGGGTGTGTAAACAGCGTTAGCTTATGTGTGTGTGTGGGGGGGGGGCATGGGGGGAGTACAGTGCATATATGTCTTTGTTGATCAATGTGTGTGTGTGTGTGTGTGTGTGTGTGGTTGGCATGAGAAAACGTTTGAGACTACAGGGCTCTCTCTCACTCTCTCTCTCTCTCTCTTTCTGTGTATCTCTCTCCCTCTGTAATTACTGTGGTGAGCTGATAAACTGCCCTCCCAGGACTACCACATTGCAGAGCGAGAGAGAGAGAGGGGGGGGGGTGTATTGATTCAGTGATCTGACACCAGGGATACATTTCATCTGGATGGTGCAGAAATCACATAACTTCACACACACACACACACACACACACACACACACACACACACACACACACACACACACACACACACACACACACACACACACACACACACACATTCACATAGGCATTAACTCACGCACATACATACACAGAGACACACACACACACACATGTTTAAACAGTCTCATGCCCTCTGGAATGCAGTGCATGTTAATAAAGCATAACTGCTTGATACCAGCCTGTGTCCGTGTTGATGTTTGAACGTGTGTGTGTGTGTGTGTGTGTGTGTGTGTGTATGTGTGTGTTTATGTCCAATTAATCTGTATTCATGTTGTGTGTCTGTGTATTTAAGCCTGTGTGTTGCATAGAATGAACATTAACACAGGATCTGGTTTTGTTCCACTCTGTTTGCCATCTTTTATCTGTCTGTCTGTCTGTCTGTCTATCTGTTTGTCTGTCTGTCTGTCTGTCTGTCTGTCTGTTTGTATATCTGTCTGTCTATCTTTCTGTCTGTCTATCTGTCTGTCTGTTTGTTTGTCTGTCTGTCTGTCTGTTTGTTTGTCTGTCTGTCTGTCTGTCTGTCTGTCTGTCTGTTTGTTTATCTGTCTGTCTGTCTGTCTGTTTGGCTGTCTGTCTGTCTGTCTGTCTGTCTGTCTGTCTATCTATCTATCTATCTATCTATCTATCTATCTATCTATCTATCTATCTATCTATCTATCTATCTATCTATCTATCTATCTATCTATCTATCTATCTATCTATCTATCTATCTATCTATCTATCTGTCTGTCTGTCTGTCTGTCTGTTTGAATGTCTGTTTGAATGTCAAATCAGTTCAATTTAAAGTTGCTTTGTTGGTGTGAAATGCAATATTTTTTCGAATTGTTGCCAAAGTATATGTAGATGGATAGATGAATAGATGGAGATGTGTGTGTGTGTGTGTGTGTGTGTGTGTGTGTGTGTGTGTGTGTGTGTGTGTGTGTGTGTGTGTGTGTGTTTTCACTGTCACTCAGGTTGTGGTCTGCTGAAACACATTGGGCAGAAAGTGTTGCTCCCCTTGGTGGACCGTTGATGTGGAGGTGTCGTTCACTTCCCTGTAATGTGGTACTGATAAATACCACTGCGTGACCCTTAGGGCAGGTAGCTGGGGGGGGGGGGACGTCCACGTGTCCTCAGATTCTCATGCCCTGCAGGTTTCTCCGGGGCAAAAGGGGCTTCCGCGTTATCACACAAAAAATTTTTGAGTGTGCTTTTGCAATAGTTTTGAATGGAGCTGTTGTGTTTATTTGTTTTTTATTACTGGCAGACAGCGTGCATCGATATCTGCCTCGTGCAGCGTGGGGTTCGCTGTGCCAAAAGAGCAAATTTGTTGAACTTTGACCCACAGCATGAGAGCACAACCGGTGACAGTAAGTCTACTTGTTTTTGCTTCCATCAAAAAAATTGAGGTGAAATTATTTCTGTTACAGAATTTCTGTGTGTGGGTGGGTCGATGGGTCGGTCCTGTGATGGCCTGGCAGCCTGTCCCGGGTGTCTCCCCACCTGCCGCCCCATGACTGCTAGAATAGGCCCCAGCGTCCCTATGACCCTGAGAGCAGGATAAGCGGCTTGGATAATGGATGGATGGACCACTGTGAGTGCTGGAGTGTTTAAAAGATGGTGGCGGGCAAAGCGGCTTGCGTAGCACGGTCGCCTCGATAATGTGACCGCCTCATGCACATGTGGGGCCATATGGGCAGCTCCACCACCTGTAGGAGCCAACAGGCGAGAGACATTGTAACCCTGCCGGCACCCCACCCAGGAGTGCTGCCCGTTGTGCTCCCAATGACACCCAGGAGTCAAACTAAGAGCCTCAGCTTAGGGACATTAGCACGATAGACCCCCGCCCCACCCAATGTGTATTTTCTGGGAATAGACTAATTCACTCTGGGCTTTGTTTTCTTCACTCCAATGTTCCAGATTTGTCTGTCTTTCTGTCTGTCTGTCTGTCTGTCTGTCTGTCTATCTCTCTCTCTCTCTCTCTCTTTCTCTCTGTCTCTCTCTGTCGCTCTCTCTTGTCTCTCTCACTCTGTCTGTCTGTCTCTTTCACTCTGTCTCTCTCTCTTGTCTCTCTCGTCTGTCTCTCTCTGTCTCTCTCACTCTGTCTCTCTCTGTCTCTGTCACTCTGTCTCTCTCTCTGCTTGGCTATCTCTGTCCACCCTTCCACTGCAACCCTGCTATTTAACCAGCTCTCCTTCAGAAAAAGCAAAAGATCTGCTTTACAACCAATATTCCCTCTTTTGTCCAATTCTCCGTCCCTCTTTCTCTTAACCTCCGCTCCAGTGTCCTCTCTTTCTCTCCCACCTCCCCCACTATCTTTCTTTCATTATATTCCTGCCATTTTTCTGACCTTTCTTTCTGTCAAACCTACTCTCCCTCCATACCTGTCTCCCCCCCTTCACTCACTCATTCCGACTCAATGTATTCTATATGTGTTTTTCCCCCCTATCTCTCTCTGTATATCTCCCTCTCTCTTGCTTTCTCTCCGCCCCCTTCGGTGTGGTTATCCCTCACCTCATCCTCCAACCTCCCACCCCTCTCTCTCGTTCAGAGAGTGATCTGTGTAATAATGTCTCTGCCACAGAGATGCTAGGAGGTCGCCCAGGTAACCGAGAGCGAGAGAGAGAGAGAGGTGAGAGACAGGGAGAGTGGGGGATGACCCAGTGGGTGTGTGTCTGTGTGTAAGGGGGAAACAGGGAAAGAGAGAGAAAGACATGAAAGAGCGACATCCTGGGAATGCAACCATAGAGCAAAAAAAACATCAGCTAAAGGAAAGAGGGAAACTGAGAGATAGATAAAGAAGAAGGAAATGAGGGAGGGGACTATCGGAGGGAGCGGGTGAGCGTTGCAGGGCAGGTGGGAAAGGGAAACGGGGGGGGGGGAGGACGAGAACGGGGGGAGGAGGAGGAGGAGGAGGAGGAGAAAGCTATCGCAGAGAGAAAATTAATTGCCAGCTGCCGGGTATTGGCTCCTGCGCCACCTCGGATGCTGCTGCTGTTCCCAGTGCGCGTATAGGACTCTGCAGTAAACTGCATGCAGACCACGCAGAGCTGTTCATCTCCCCATCTCTACTTATTCATTCACAGGCGGCGACACGCACGAGACGCCACTGCTCCCAACTCCCCATGCTGAGGCGCGAGAGCAGAGCCGCAGCAGACTAGACAGCCGGGGGAGGAGGAGGATAAGGATGAAGACTGAAAGGTGGATCTTTTATTCATCCCTCCACAACTGAAGGGAATAAGGGGGAGAGGAGAAGGGTGGACGCTAGTGTGGAACCTCAAGCCAGAGGAGGTCCCCTTTCCCCAGTGAGGGCTCGGAGGCTTAGAGCCCTAGAGGAGGTGAAGGTCCGCCGCTCTTTGGGACTGGATACCTGTTCACAATTTGGATGCACGCAGGGGAGGAACTGAAGTGTGTTTTTAAGGAGAGGAAGAGGGGGAGGAGGGTGGAGCAAACACCCCTTCAATAGTTGTTTCTTAGCTGAACCAGAGAAGACACTGGAGATAAAGGTTCTGGAGGGACTGGAGCAGAAGCCAGAAGTCAGCTGCACGCAGTGGGCACAGACTCCAGGAACCTGAGCAGAAAAACCTCCTGTTGACTGTAATCTCTGCCACTTTCCGCTTCGGTCCCGTACTGTGAGGTCAGTTTTATATGGCCGACCACTCCCAGCCACTGGACTGTGAAGCCCGTTTGATATCCACCTTTTTGTTGAGTGTGAAAGAGGCGGGGATCGAACCTGCGGTTCTGAAGCAGATTTTTATGGACCGTTTGACCAGAGGAAGTATTGGAGATTTTAGCGCAAAATTGTGATTATATTTTAAAATTTGGTAAATCACAAAATTTGGTGCTGAACTACAGCAGCAAATCACACGCGCCCGTGAATGTGTGTGTGTGTGTGTGTGTGTGTTTGAGTCGGGCAGTCTGTGGTGTGAGTGTGAGAGACAATCAGTGTCTTGAACCCGTGAGACTTGGTCCGTCGGTGGTTTGGGGAGCGAAACTAAGCCAGATTTATCCTCTGCAGGAAAATGACAGAGGTGCAAAGGAGGGCAAAAGAGGAAGGGGAGAAGAAAAGGTTGACGGACGGAGGATCTAGTTGACTTTTTTTCCCCCCTCTCACCTCAAAAACAAGAGGATCCGCCTCCGTCTTTCATTCCTGAAGGAGGATTTGGGGATTAGCTGCTCAAAAAAAAAGAAAAAAGAAAATCTTATTGAAGACGAAGACAAACAATCTCATTTAAAACTCTGTGGGATTTCAGAAACAACACGTTTATCTTTACCCTCCGTCCCTCATTCTTAAAGGATGTTTCGGAAATTAAACGTTATAGTGTATGAAGATAATTTCTTACAGGAAAAACCGACCGAGTGCAACTGCTGAAACTTTGTGAAGTGGGTTTTCTATGCGTGTTTGAATTTAAAAAGGAGCCGTGAGAAAATATTCAGAAGAAAATCAGAATAGGCGTATCCGATTACAGCTGTAATATAGGAAGGCCAGGCTTCGACATACTTCTATGAATTCCACCTGGTACAAGAGAGACAATTTAATGTTCACGTCCATGCTCTATATCACCCTTTACTCACCAGCCGTCTTCAGTGTTTTACTGCCAAATAGGTCTTTCAGCCGAGTGCCTGGTAGGGGAGGCTAAATTACCGGCGATCGGGTGGAAAAGTAACTCTGACTGATGATGAAAAAGCATTTTGAAAGTACGTGGACCTAGCAGCTTCTGCAGAACATTCTCGTTTGAACCTCCTCCATACCTTCCCTTTATTCTCGGTTTTTTTTTCATCACCTTCTTACCATTTCCACATCTATTTACGTCAGCCCCCTCTCCATTTCTGATGTTCATCCCTCTTCTGTTGCCACGGTGACTTGTCCTATCGGGCCTCACGGCAGGGAGAGATCGGTGCAGAGCAGGTGCACTTGTTAGCGACTGCCCGTGGCAGAGAGGCGTATGTACGCACGATACAAGACATGGCTGGATGCCATTGATAGGAGAAACCTGCACGACGTGCGTCCACACAAACGCCTGACGCCGTGGAGCAGGACGGATAGCGGGCGCTTATCTTGGCCCTGAGGATACACTGCTTTGAATGTAGCAGGGAACAGACACCCCGACATCAAGGAAGGGTTGAGGCAGAGACTGCGGGTGTCACCCGTGACATTTCCACACACTAATTCAGATCTGAGGTACCTTTGGATAACGGTGGTGGTTGAACAGACTGATAGCATAGCTGGGGAAGAGAGAGAGAGAGAGAGAGAGTTAAAGCAATTTTCCCCCCTCGCAGCTGCCAGTTACTTAGCCAAGTCTCACATTTGCAGATACCCTGTGCTCTTCTCAGGTGTTTGCTAACATGGAAATTGTCCATAAAACAAGCGCAAGAATGTGGTAGGAATCTGAAAAGTTTACACTGTCTCCGTTACTTAGCATAACCCACCTTTAGCGTGGTAGTAGATACGCCGGGGCATAAAGAGGCACATTGAGATGCTGAGTTAGGGTTCGGTTAGTAATTGGCACACCGAGAGGCCTCAGACCCGGCCAATTACTTCCACACCTTTACTACTTCTTCAGCACAAAAATGACAAAAAACAAAACAAAGCATTGGAGCCTATGCTAAAGAGTCATATTCCACTGCCTAGTCAGTTGTTATACATAACACACAATCACCAAAATACCTTTTATAGTTCGATGCAGCTTTCGCACAATGAGTGGGTGAGTGTTGCTTGGGCTGATTCTTGTTAAGCACCACTGTTGGACACGGGGTGATTGCAGAGCAGAAAAAATACTGAATTTAGATCAGGAATTGATGTGGAGGTGAGTTCCCTTGCGCAAAGGTTTCTGCAGTTAGTGTATCAGCAAATTGAAGGTTGTGGCGAGACGGCGTAAGTAACCCACACACTGCGATAGATTCTCCCTGGCTGTATGGGGCACTTTCAGCCCATTTCATGTCAAGGACCACTGGCCGCTGAGCTCCAAGTCTTTGGGAAGGTCACTCTGTCAGCCATGACAGAAATGGGTTTTGCTGGCTGCGCAAGGATAGATATGTGGACAGGTTTATATCACTGATGCACATGTTTTACGGATACATACTCTAAATTTGTCAACTCTAAACCAACTTTGGATGTTTAGATTTCATACATAGAGCCTTTTTTTCCTCCTAAAGATGTTGACACACAAATGCTGAGACAAGTTTTTGTCAGTACATGACAATTTATGGTTCTGTGGTAGCTGGATAAAGAACTACTGACCTCTCTTGTGTAAAGCACAACTGCTATGAGGACACTGTATACCGTGACTCTAAAATACGTGTAGTACACGGCCATGCCTAATACACAGTTTCACTTTTATAAATAGAATAAGCAATTAATTGCTCTTCCCTCTTCAAGCACAGCCACCAAAAAGTCGGTAGGATTTTATTCATATTTTTTCCCCCAAAAAATACAATAACTTATGGTACTTGGTTAACATGAGCACAGTGTCCACTAGAATTGTGAATTTTTTTTTTAACTTCAGGTGCTCAGAGTGCAATTTTGTCAAGGTTTGCAATAAAGACACTTCCATGCCAATTCAAAGCACAGGCAGATTTTATCCTGTAAGAATCAGTATCTCGTGCAGGGGTTGAAGCACAAAATACAGCCCATCACTTAAGGACTATTTGCTTGACCAGCTCTTCCTGACAGCAGGTCTGATGCATTAAGCCGCTGCTGTTTTAACATCTCGCATTAAGCTGCAGGTCTGTTATTTATCTGGTTAAGAACAGACCGAACGCTCTTCCTTCGTTTTCCCTACAGCCTCAGCAATGGTTGAATAGATAAAATTATTACAAATAATTGTTCTCCGTGACCAATACTTAGGTATTTTACATACAAATCCTCAGTCTGTTCTCTTGAACGTCAGAGCATCTGGCTTAAAACGTATATGTGTTTAGATGAATTATTGAACGGGTATCTGTTTCCAATATTTTAATATTTGAGATCAGAAGCGCTAGTTTGCTGTGAAGCATCTCTCGTGTTTTGTTGTGTGGCTTGAGCCGGACAGCCTCTTTCCAAAGACTCTGTTGTGTTCAGATGAATACTAGAGATGAACTGAAACTGCTGAAATAGTTGTACAACCTTGAAGCCCCCTTCTCTTGTCTTACTAATCACCACAGCCCACCTCTCCAGCGTGTATAAGAAAACCCTGGAGGAAGGCAGAGCATTTTACCTCCATAACACTAAAGATCCCATTTGGAATGAAACACAGCCCGTTGCTCAACGTCCCCTAATTTGAAAGGATAAGGTTTGTGAAAGGCGTCATTATTTCTTTTCCAGTTAATGATCATGTTACTTGTGAAACGCCAAGAATTTCGTAGATCAAAAAATGTGGCTTACCAGCAGTCCTTTAGAAGGTGTTGATATTTAACTCAGTCAGTTTTAGGGTTATGACACTTTCTCAAATGGCAGAAAATTTAATTTTATGACATAACACTGCGTCACAAATTCTACCAGGAGCAGAAAGTATTTGGTCATAAATTCATCTCGGAAAAATCATTATTGCCACCCGACGTTTGCCCCGGGCCTCCAGCAAAGACAGTGATCTGTAACCGGTTCATAAAACTAACACACCTATGGTTTATTTACACAAGTCTGCTTTTAAAAACAGTGATTTCCGCCATTTTAATCAGACTCCCTTCAGAGCTTCCTCCTCCGATGCAAATGCTAAAGCTAGCGCTAACGTGGGAGGGTTGAAATTCTCAGTGGGATCCTGTTGTTGCGGTGCAGAATAGGGCCGTAAAGTCAGACGAAGCTTTGCTATTGTGCGCTGCTCTGTGTGTGTGTCTCTGTTGTTTTGTGCGTCCATGTGTTGTTTGCATGTGGATTGTTAACATCATTAGGCGCAACTTGGAATCGGTTTGATCGATTATTGGTGGACAGCAGTGTGATTGTGTAAACACACACACACACACACAGAATCGTTCCTGGAGTGTGTGCTCTCTTTCTGCTCCATATTCCACCTCCTTAGAGGCCGACAGCCCCCCACCCCATTTCAGACCCCCCCCCCCATCAAGGAATACTCACCAGGAATCTGGAGACCTTCTCTCAAACGCTGAATTAATTGTTTATACATATGCAGAACAGTTTGGAGCGGTGTTTGAAGTAACATCTTGAGTCCCCCCCCCCCCTCCAGGCAGGGGAGAGACAAAAAAAACGAGAATATGAATAAAAATTATTCTTAAGATGATTAAAAGATGGCGACTCCCCTTGAGGCTCGGCGATAAAAGTTGTTTGTTGTAAGAATTGTTGGCAAAACAGAAGGCATCCTTTAGTGGGGGGGGGGACTAACCAAACACAAACAATATCCTGGTCCATTTTTTTTCTTCTATTCTTTTGTTCTCTTGTTTTCATCGTCTCGCCTTTAAGCATGAAAGGTTTTTCAGGGGACGCCGCAGCTTGACGGATGAGAGAAGAGACGTGGAAACGAGGGTACGGGGGACTAAAGACCTCGGCGGAGACTCACGTCAGACAACTGTGTAAACCCTGCAATGGACAGCAACCTCTTTTAAGTTTCAACACGACCGGGTGACAAACAGCAACAGCCGAGGAGCTGACCTGAGGAGCTGAGCTGAGGAACTGAGCTGAGGAACTGACCTCAACGTGCCTGCAGAAACGATATCGACACTAAAGTATTTCTGAGTATAGTTTAAGATGTGCAGACAAGAGCAACATTTGCACGGGTGTGCGAAACTGGTGTAAAGGACAACATCCCCATGCATGGGGCGGTGTTCAGCTGGGGTATAAACCGAGATTTTATTTCATTTTTTCACGTGGAGTTAATTGCTTTTTTTGCGGGGGAACTTTTCAAACAGCACCAAGAACAACTGAAGAAAGACGGTGATTTTGAAGGACGGCAGCGGTGTGGACCACCGTGTAAATGACTTTGTCCTCAAGTCATTCGGAAGGACCAATGGCAACTGTTTGCTAATGTTTATCAAGCCTACTTCTTGTTTTCCTTTTTTTTTTAAAGCATCTCTCCTATTAACCTAAATTCTATATGAAATGCCTGAACTAATGCAGGAAACACTTGTCTCAGTTTCCAACTTGGACGTTGTTGTTTTTTTTTTTGTAGGATAATTTGCGGCCCAACTTTAGTCTCTCCGCAACCTCCGGTCGGCTCCTGAGCCAGGGCTTGAGAAACAGCCACGCAAGGACCCTGTGACAGGACATCGAGGAGAATTAGCGAGACAGCAGAGAGACAAAACAGCACACTGCATCTGAGGACCTCAGCAACTCACGAGAGAGGGAGGGGGGGGGGTCAGAAGGAAAGTGGGAGAGAAAAACGACGGGAGAACCGAAACTGGATTATCGATCCGGAATCACAGCAGTCCCTGTGGTCGCCTCAGAGGAAGAAGAAGAAGAAAGAGAGGAAGAACGAAAAGGAGCAAGAGAAGGAGCGACAGCCACCGCCGTCATGGGGTGCAACATGTGTGTGGTGAACCGTCCGGAGGAGCAGTACAGAGTCATGTTCCAGGTAAGACCGCTCACGCCTCTCCTGGTCCCTGTTAACATCCAGCTTTTCACCAGACAGTCACAAGTCCCACGGGATGTGATGCGAACACCTCCTCTGCGTTGTTTGTGCCGTTCGGCACGAGCGCCTACATGGAGAGACCCTGGCTCAGCATAGCTGCTGTCTGTCTGTCTGTCCGTCGGTCTGTCTGTCAGTCACACCATCACACACACAGTCGGTAACCTCTGCTACAACAACAGGCCCGACGGCTCAGCCGGGCCAGAAACTTGAGTTGTGCGTCCAAATTGAATAGCCTTTGTACTATCTGTGTGTGTGTGTGTGTGAGAGAGAGAGAGAGAGAGAGAGAGATAGAGAGAGAGAGAGAGACATTAAAGAAATAAGGATGAAGACAGAAAGAGGTAATGAGAGACAAAAAAGTGGAGGATAAGACAGGCGGGCGACAGAGAGATACAGATAAGCGTTTCGATGAGAGCGGCAAAAGGAAGCCAAGGAGAAAATGGATGTGTGTGTTAGACAGGGACAGAGATGAAAGGGTGCACATGCTTGCAGGTGTAGTTATGAGCTGTGTAAGAGAGAGGGGGAGAGAGGGAGAGAGATGGGGGGGCGGGATGCTAGCTCATCTATCACTGCAGATTGCACTACTAACCTCTCGCAAAGGTCATCATTTGATTCTCCTGGGTTTTTTCTTCCTTCTTTTTTTTTTTTTTTTTTGTTGTTTTATTTTTTGTTCACTGGAGGGTGAAAGTCACACAGAGGACTCCAACCAATCACATCGCACGCTGCCTGGAGACTCATGTAAATGCGAATGTGTGTGTGTGTAAGCCTTTTAAGTGTGCATGTGTGTGTGTACATGTGTTATGTTAACCACACTTTCAATGCAGTGCTCGTCCAGGGATTAGATTCAAGGAAGCCAAGCTGATATTATGGGATGTCGCCCATTGTGCAGCCTGACCCAGTTCTAGTGAGCAGCACCCAGAACATGAAACGGTGAGAGACGGTCGTGGGCCGTCGTTAATGAATCTCCACTGCCAACTATGTACGTCCTTTACAGTAAAATTTTGGGGCGTCCGGGTGGTGTAGCGGTCTATTATGTTGCCTACCAACACGGGGATCGCTGGTTCGAATCCCCGTGTTACCTATGGTTTGGTTCGGCGTCCCTATAGACACATTTGGCCATATCTGCAGGTGGGAAGCCGGATGTGTGTATGTGTCCTGGTCGCTGCACTAGCGCCTCACTCTGGTTGGTCGGGGCGGCGGTTCAGAGGGTGAGGGGGAACTGGGGGGGAATAGTGTGATCCTCCCACGCGCTACGTCCCCTGGTGAAACTCCTCACAGTCAGGTGAAAAGAAGCGAGGGGGAACTGGGGGGGAATAGCGTGATCCTCCCACGCGCTACGTCCCCCTGGTGAAACTCCTCACAGTCAGGTGAAAAGAAGCAGCTGGCGACTCCACATGTATCGGAGGAGGCATGTGGTAGTCTGCAGCCCTCCCTGGATCGGCAGAGGGGGTGGAGCAGCGACCAGGACAGCTTGGAAAATAGGGTAATCAGCCAAATACAATTGGGGAGAAATCCCCCCCCCCCAAAAAAAGAAAAGAAACATGTAAATGTTACCGAGGAGGTGCTGAGGAGCAGTTCTGCTCTGTGTACGTCACGCATTATTGGCTTCTACATTTGCTGAAACAGAGCAGGGTTGGGAAGAGGCAGGTACCTTCCCAAGTCAATATGACACTATTTTAGCACCAATTTGCTACATATCACGATTTCCAAAATTATAAACTTTGTGATCCAATATTGCAATTTGTTTTAGGGCCCCATCCCCTTTTATATGTCTTAAAATGTGAGAACTGCAGAAATCCAAATTAATCAACAAAATGCATTTACAGTAAGTCCCACGTGTCAGCGAAGCTTAAAACGTGTGCATGCTTCGCTGGGCACACACCCAAACAATTCACATTCAAACAGCCAGGTATGTCGAAGTCATCGCATCAAACCTGTTCATAGCATCTGTTCAGCGGGCTTGAACGTTGTGATTCCGGGGGGGCCGGGAATCAAAATCGTCCTGGCTCGGAATCACAACTATGCACTGAATCGATTTTTAAACCCCACCCCTAGCAGAAGCCCATGACCAGCTAACGGCAGTCCGGCTGTGCCTCCCCACACAGCTCCACAGCCTTCTAATACAGCCACACAGCATGTTAGTCATCTGAAAGCACCGCCCGCGGTCCGGATCGAAGGCCACCCGCGTGCAGGTTTTCATTCCAGTGAAACACCATAGCAGCTGGTTGCAGTGATTGTTACTGTTTTTCAGGTTGTAGGTGTGCTAGCTACTGACATGAACTGGTGTAGTGATTGGTTTACAACAGGGACAGGCAACATGGTCCAGAAAGGCCCGGCGTGGGTGCAGGTCTTTGTTCCAACCAAGAAGTTACACACCTGAGTCTACAAATCAAGGTCCTTAGCAAAGACTATTGGTTGACTAATAGAATCAGGTGTGTAACTGCTTGGTTGGAACAAAGACCTGCACCCACACCGGACCTTTCTGGACCATGTTGCCTATCCCTGGTTTACCAAAAAAAAAAAAACTGTTGCTAGACAAGCACACAATAGCTCTGTCCATGGTGCTAAAGGATCACTCTTAGTCTTGTGCTGGTGCTAGCTTGTGTTATGTCCTACTTGGTGTGCTACATCATTATATTGTCATATCATATCATATCATATCAGATTAGATCATATCATATCATATCATGTTGGATTAGATCATATCATATCATATTAGATCAGATCAGATCATATTAGATTAGATTAGATCATATCATATTAGATTAGATTAGATCATATCATATCATATTAGATCAGATCACATCATATCATATTAGATTAGATCAGATCATATCATATTAGATTAGATTAGATCATATCATATTAGATTAGATTAGATCATATCATATTAGATCAGATCACATCATATCATATTAGATTAGATCAGATCATATCATATCATATCATATCATATCATATCATATCATATCATATCATATCATATCATATCATATCATATCATATCATATTAGATTACAAGTTAAATGTGATTATGGTTGCTGCAGCTATGCAGTCTGTTGGTATAAACTGGTTGGGGGCCTTGCAAGTGACGTCCAGAGCTCAGATGTGTCAGAAATCACATGAGGATTCAGAGAAGTGTTGTTGAATTGTTTTAACGCTCAGATGGTCCATGTTTATGGAAGTGCTGCAGACAGACAGATAGACCCCCACTCTCATCCATACAAATAAGTAGGCATGCACTGAAGTGCACACAATCTACATACACATGGCCTTGCACATATACATGCCCCCCTCTCTCTCTTTGAATCACACACATATACTTTTATCTGTTGTGCACATGCACCACCTTTCTCTCTGTCTCACCCTCTCTGTATTTCTCTTGCCTCCTCACACACTCGTTTATATTTACATGCATGTGAGCAGTATGGTCTCTCTCTCTGTGTCTTACACACACACACACACACATTCCTAATGCATACACATCTCACACTCTTCCTTTTCCCTCTTGTCTCTCACTTTCAAATCCACACACCTTTTTTTTATTTACGCACGCACATGCGCACGCACACGCACACACACACACACACATACTCATATATATGTACACAGCCAGTGTTCATGCATAATATGTGATAGCTGGTGGTTTGAGACCAGCTCTCCACATGTAAGCCAGTGTATGGAGCTGAAATTGTCTGTCTCCGTCCCTGTTAGTCTGCCAAATCTGTCTGTCTGAACACTGAATACACAGAAACTATGAATTTAGCCTGTGCCTGGACCCTTTTCCTCCTCGTCGTCCTCCTCCTCCGCCTCCTTCTTCTTCTTCTTCTAACTGTGAATTTAGCCTGTGCCTGGACCCTTCTTCCTCTTCTTCTTCTTCTTCTTTTGGCTTGTTCCCTGTTCTACCACTCCAAATTCTCTTACAGTTTTTTCTCAATTGCTTAAACACAAAAACTGATTTGTGCAGCACAAAAACCCATACCCTTACATCATCCCCCAAAAATACACACACACACACACACACACACACACACACACACACACACACACACACACACACACACACACACACACACACACATCCCATAACCGTAAACACTGTATTCATCTGTTTTCATGCATTTTTCAATATTCAAAACTCTTTCTGCCAAACCTTACACACAAGTGGCCAAATACATTATTCAGTGTACTACGTGTTCATTCAACAAACACATGCTCTCAGTACAATCAACTCAAGTCGTCCCACACCTTTCTTCAGGCACTGAGCCCCAAACGGTTAACACACCGGTCAGAATTGCAGGTCAGCAAACAGTGTCTAGAGGAATGTCCGTGTGCTTTGGAACAAGTGGATCCGAACAATGCCGAAGCTGCAAGGCAACAGAGAGGACGAGGACAACGGCAGCAAAGACAAGTAATCTCAGATGAACTGCATGCCCTCCTAGTTTATCATGTGCTCATACATGGGAGGACTGACAGAAGCTGGCCAGCTAGTGCAACCCAACCTACGCCGTTACACGGTTGCGTCTGTTGTCCACACTTTAAGAAGGGAAAACAGGTAGTTTGCCTTGTTGTTACTGTGATATGTGTAATGTTATGTAGAGCATATAGTCTGACTCCACTTTGTTCTCAGTGTAGTTTTTACCATAGTAATGGATGACCATAGGTCAGTAATGGTCAAATTTCCTTTTTTCAGAATTCAGAGGCGGCCATCTATTGGAGGTAGGCGGAGACTTATCACAGCTGAGCAGGAGACTGCCCTGGTGAATACGGTGACTGGCAATAATGCCATCTGTTTTCTTTTTTTGGGGCGGGGATTTTTCCCCCAATTGTATCCAGCAAGTTACCCCACTTTTCTGAGCCGTCCCGGTCACTGCTCCACCCCCTCTGCCGATCCAGGGAGGGCTGCAGACTACCACATGCCTCTTCCGATACATGTGGAGTCACCAGCCGCCTCCCTTCACCTGACAGTGAGGAGCTCCGTCAGGGGGGCGTAGTGCGTGGGAGGATCATGCTATTCCCCAGTTCCCCCTCCCTCCTGAACAGGCCCCAACTGACCAGAGGAGGCACTAGTGCAGCGGCCAGGACACGCACCCACATCCGGCATCCTACTCGCAGACACGGCCAACTGTGTCTGTATGGATGCCCAACCAAGCCGGAGGCAACACGGGGACTTGAACCACCGATGCCTGTGTTGGTATGCAACGGAATAGACCGCCACGCAACGTGGACGTCCTCATGCCATCTGTTTGAGGGAAATTCAAACCCAAATAATTGAAGACCAGGTAGTCCTCCAAGGAACTGACAGCATCAGCATTTCCACCACTGACCGGATCCTCCAGAAGAGCCACATAAAGGACAAAGCAGCTGTACCGTGTGCCTCGTGAAAGGAATTCAAACAGAGTTAAAGAGCAACGGTTCCAACATGTGCAGGTAATTGTTATGCTGTACAGAATTTTACAGTATGTAGAGTATGGCCACCAGTATATCAATACATTACTGTATAGTGATGTGTTACAGTAACTGCAGTACACAGTCTTTCATTCCAGTACAGTCGTACACTACAATACTGTATTTGTATTACAGTATGTTTTTGACTTCTGTAGGGAATCTTTGAGCTGGATGCCATGGCTGACCCACATGAGTACATCTTTATTGATGAGGCAGAGTTCAACCTAACAAAAAGGCACAGAAGGGGGCGCATCATCATTGGTCACCGTGCCATCATACACGTTCCTTGCCAGAAGGGAGGAAAGGTCACCCTATTTGCAGCCATTAGTAATCTTGGCATGCTCAACCGCCGTGTCAAAGTGGGTCCATACAACACGGCACAGCTCCTTCAGTTTTTAGATTAGCTGCATAATAACATTCTTCAACAGGAAGGGGAGCCAGGCCGACCAGAGCAAGCCCAATATATTGTCATTTGGGATATTGTGAGTTTCCATCGGGCTGCTCTGGTTTGTGCCTGGTTCAGTGACCACTCCAGGTTCACTCTTCTTTTTTGCCAGCATATTCCCCATTTCTGAATCTAACTGAGGAATTTTTCTCAGCTTGGCGGTGGAGAGTGTACGACTGCAACCTCTACGCAGAGCAAAACCTCCTGGAATGCAGTGGTGGATGCCTGTGGTGATGTGTCTATGGAGTCTATCCAGGGTTTTTTAAGGCACACAAGGGCATTTTTTTCCCCACGCTGCCTGGCGAGAGCAAACATAATGTATGATATTTATGAGATATTATGGTCTGACCCAGGCCTGAGACGAGATGATGAGAATGCTAATGCTGAGTAACCTGTACATTTGCTGTATTTGGAAATAAAGCTTTTGGAAATTGGGTATTTTACTGTGCATGGACTCTTCCATAACTGTTTTGTCAGTGCGACATTTCAAAGGTCAGGACTTTGACCAAAACAGCATATACAATAGTATTCTCTTGTCCACTAATCTACTACTACTACTCTTGGCTGCTCCCGTTAGGGGTCGCCACAGTGGATAATTCATTTCCATTTCTTCCTGTTTTCTGCGTCTTTCTCTATCACGCCAGCCACCTGCATGTCCTCCCTCACCACATCCATATAAACCTCCTCTTTGGCCTTCCTCTTCTCCTCTTCCCTGGCAGCTCCATATTCAGCATCCTTCTCCCAGTATACTCAGCATCTCTCCTCCACACATGTCCAAACCATCTCAGTCTTGCCTCTCTTGCTTTGTCTCCAAACCGTCCAACCTGAGCTGTCCCTCTAATATTATCATTCCTAATCTTGTCCTTCTTCGTCACTCCCAGTGAAAATCTGATCATCTTCAACTCTGCCACCTCCAGCTCCTCCTCCTCTCTTTTCGTCAGTGCCACTGTCTCCAAACCATATAACATAGCTGGTCTCACAACCATCTTGTAAACCTTCCCTTTAACTCTTGCTGGTACCCTTCTGTCGCAAATCACTCCTGACACTCTTCTCCGCCCACTCCACCCTGCCTGCACTCTCGTCTTCACCTCTCTACCGCACTCCCCCTTACTTTGAACAGTGGACCTCAAGTATACATTAAACTGGAAATTCTTTGTGTGATATTTTTTTGTCTGGTGGCACACTGGCGGAAGTGGTGCGGTGGAGATGAAAAAACAAACAGTGTATCAGTGTATCAACTGAAACCGATACACTCACTCACTGCGCGCGGGCTCCCGCGCCGCTGAGCTCTATTATGCGGCTGGTCTATTTTATTTTCTCTACCCGTGACTACTCGGCTCCCCAACAGGGGGAAAACAAACCTCATAGAACTGTGTAAAAAAAAGAAAAGAAAAGGAGTACCGTCTGTTTAAAAATGATTAAAATAAATACCTCATTGTACCACAGGCAGTGCGATGCAGCAGTGCAGCCTTGTGGGGGGGTTTCTATTGCACATTACAATAAATCAGTCAAATCAATGTGTTTCCATGATCCTGTAGTTAAAACGATCTAGTTAATTACTTCAGCACAAATTAAACATTTGCCACTTAACTTACCATTTTCCGAAGTAGCCTACTTGAGATCTCCTGAGAAAACACAGCTGGCACGCAACCACACGCAACGCAGACGCAGTTGATGCAGCAGAGAAACAAAAGCTAGTGTACGAGTGGCTGTTTTTGCATGACTACATTTAAAAAGCGGCTATTTTGACATCGGTTACGTGAACAACCTACCCGGTATCACGCCAAGGCGTGGAATACACCCGCCGGTCCAGCGTGTCAATGTCACGGTTTGCCTCCGCTCAGGCGTGAAAAGTACACGCGTGTATGAAGGCGCAGTGCCAGCAGGGGGCGATGATTAAGAGGTGACGGCAGGTTAGGGTTGGGTAGGGTTAGGGGAGGGATTTTGGAAAATACTGCATGCTTCTTATTCTCCGCGGGGAGTTGCTGGCATTGAGTTAATCATCGCCCCCTGCTGGCACTGCACCTTCATACACGCGTGTACTTTTCACGCCTGAGCGGAGGCAAACCGTGGCACTGACACGCTGGACCGGAGGGTGTATTCCACGCTTTGGCGTGATGCTGGGCTGAACAGCAGATGCACTGGACAGCAGTTTTCAAACCCTGACGATTTATGCAGTGAAATAGCGCCAATTTATTTATTTTAACATGAAATCACCTGGCTGCAAACGCTGCTGCCATGATCACTGGAAAGTCTGGGCGTGACACCCCTTATCAATGTGCTTTGGTTGCCCCCAACTCTCTGAAGAAGCTGGTCATTTTCACTTTATGAACTGGACTTTTGGATTTGGATTGGATTTTCGCAATGAGGTGTTTCAGTAGTATCTACAAGCAGCATTGTATTACGTTCGTTAGCATGCCAACCGCTGCGCAGATTCACGGTCAATAGGGAAACTCCCACTGCCATGTTAACCTGCCATGTCGTAGGTAGGCCGGCCAATCGTGTGACTTCAGTGACGTTGTTGGTCGCCGCTGGCTGGGACCGTCGTTGGTCACGTGATCCAGCAGCCCAATCATGTCAAACTGATCACACCCAGATAGCGTCCGAATTCTGGCCACTTCAGGCAACAATGCGGCACTGATGGCCTTCTTCTGGCCCTGACATAATGGATGTGAGCCTGAAGTGATCCACATGTATAATAGCAAATATGGCCCAAATATGCCAAATCAGATGTAGACCTTTTTTGGCAAAGATGCGGTGCTCTCGGCAACATGTGATCTGGATGTGACCCTGAAGTGGTGCGTGTGGTAAATGGTGACTATGGCCCAAATATCACGAAACAAATATGGGCCACCTTTGACAAATATGTCGCACATGCGGCATTGCTATGGCTTGGTTCTGGCCCAGATCTGGCAAACAGGAGCAGACCACCCAAGTGCCACCATTCCACGCGGTATGTGGGTCGGATGAGAGAAAGATGAAAGTCGGGTGTGGGACGGGTCCGGGCCACAGCAACTTTGCTATCTGGGCACAGTCAGTCATTCAGTCACTCTTACTATGATTACTCAGGGTGATCATGGTCTTTGTAGGGCTGGCACCACTGGCCGGTCCAGCCAAAAGAAAAAAATACCCGCTCTGCTCTGCCCCGCCTACGTCACGCACCGCGTCCGTGCCCGGTGTACTTAGGGTGGTAACGCGTTACTTGACATAATAACTGTAATGCTATTACCGAACTCCTATTAGAAACGCGTTATATTACTTCATTACTGCTGAAACTGTCAGTAACACAAAGCTTTACAAGGCTGCCGATTTGTAAAACACTCACATTCTCTCTCTCCCCCTCTGTCTCCGTCCGTCTCTCTCTCTCTCTCTCTCTCTCTCTCTCTCTCTCTCTCTCTCTCTCTCTCTCTCTCTCTCTCTCTCTCTCTCTCTCGCTCTCTCTCTCTCTCTCTCTCTCTCTCTCTCTCTCTCTCTCT
>JAJHIY020002118.1:155000-172500 GCA_022114975.2 Lampris megalopsis
GCAACAGAGGATGCGAAAGATGCAGTAAGACAGCGCGCACAAGGAGAGACGGGAGAGAGAGAGGTGAATGTAAAGAGCATTTCCAAAGTTCGTCAGTTGTTACAGAGCTGTTAGCCTCCAGCAGCCTCGGTGCTTGATACAGGCTTCTTGAAAACAGTGAAACACCTGGTGGGGAATCCACGTTTGCCTTGATCTGTCTCCAAGGAGATAAACGGATGTTGCAAGCGCAGAAAAATGCTGCGTGTGATGTGAAATCACAGGCGAGAATTCAACCCGGGCGAACCCAGCTGGCGTGTGTCCCTCCGGGCCTAACCTCAGAGGAGGACAGAGGTGGTGTTCAAACAGGCCTGTGAATTCTCTGAAGCCGTCTACAGAGGAGTCTTAATCCAATCTCCAAATTGCCACCCCCCCCCCCAGCCAGCCTGACTGGCTGTCCGAAAGACCTGGTGTCCGTCTGACGCATAAACCGCAGGTGCACGCGCACACAACACACACGTGTTCCTACCAAGTTCAAACACAACATCACAGACGAAGACGCGCACTTCTCTGCAGGGAAACACAGATACTCGTATTCTCTCCGTCACTTCTTTGCTCGATCCAATCTCTCAGCGCTGTCTCTACCTGCCTTGCTCACTCCACTCTCTCCATCTCTCTCTCTCCATCTCCATGTCTCTCTCTCTCTCTCTCTCTCTCTCTCTCTCTCTCTCTCTCTCTCTCTCTCTCTCTCTCTCTCTCTCTCGTCAAATTTACCAAATTTCTTCCTCTCTCCCATTTGCTTTCTGTCTTCCCCCTCCTCTTTCTTTTGCTCTCTCCCCTTTTTGCTTTACTCTGTATCTGTTGATTATGTCTCCATGGGATGCCGTTACCATGGTAACCGTGGTCGTTAGCGAAGCCATACGCACCGGCACCAGCAGAGCCACCGTAATTGAACATGCACACGCCCACACACGCATACACACACAGACACACACATGCACAATTATGCACGTTATTCACAGGTAGATAGGCGCACACAGACTTGTGCAAACATGTATGCTCTCCATTTGGGTGAGATGTGACTACACACACACACACACACACACACACACACACACACACACACACACACACACACACACACACACACACACACACACACGGAGGCGTCATACCGGCAGCATTTATAAACGTCTTCGCTTCCAGACAAAGATCGTTACAGAGACCGAGACTTAAGAGAGACCGAAAGGAGAGGGAACATTTGAGAGCGTGACAGAGAATGACGGATAGAGGGAGGACAGAGTGAAACAAGACAATGGAAAGTGGTGGAATGAGAGAGACGAAAGAGAGACAGACGCGAAGCGTAATGTATGCGAATTTAAACAAAACACCCGCACAAGAGAACAAAGTCTTGACTCTTCAGGGAATTGAGCGCTGAGATGCCAATCTAGGCCAAAAGCAGCCGTCATTCTTCTCTGATCATCATTTACGTCTGAAAATTAGGAAAAATTACCCCCACGTTGCCTTAGATGCTCAACTACAATTTTCTCTTTTTTTCCGGCTCAGTGGAACGGTACAACACGGTCCGGTCCACTCACCCAGATAAGCAATGTTTGCCTTTCTGTCTTTGTGCTGGAGCCTCCCCTGATATGTATTGCTGCCCTGCTTATCAGCAAATTTGCACACATGACCTCCAAACATTTCGGAACATTAAAAGGTCATCTGGTGTGCTTGGTGTAGATATGGACCACCGTGCACCAGTTTTTCCAATGAAACCTCTCAACTTTGTCAGCTGTTATCCCTTCGGTTGTATGCTCTGGGTAGTTGTGTTCAGTTTTAAAAGTTGGCCGAAAGATACAAGGACAAATGGAGAGAAGAGCAGGACCTGTCTTCTCTAAGAGACACAAAAATATAGAGCGAGAGAGAGAGAGAGACAGGAAGTGAAAGAAGAATAGCGCGAGAGAGACAGGAAGACAGCCGAAGCGAGTAAATGTCTTCACGGACGTTATAATGTTCGACAACGCATTTACATATCATTCTTCAAAGAATCGGGCTATTCCTGAATTATTAAAAATACATTAGCCCTAATGTCGTATCAGATCATTGCACTTGCCAGCAGTAGAAGAAAAACAATGCTCTTGGGAGAGAATCACACGTGCTGGAAAGCTGCTCGGTGCTCGCTGACAGCTCTGAAAACAAAGCGGTTGGCAATATGTTAGTGCGCTTGACGTGCAGCCATTCAGTGGTGAGAAGCAACGGCGGCTATTGTCTTGACCAGTGGAGGGGTATACCGAGTCCGATGATGCGCACAGTTGCCCTCTTTTTTTTAGGCAGCACATTAACGTCTTGCTTCACTACGAGCAGAGACAGACACAGCTTTTGTTTTTGTTTTGACGACAGCTCTCATGCTAGCGTATACCCGCCAGTTTTTTTTTTTACGTTCCCTCTGCTGGGTACCCATTAGCATTTAATGGGCTAGCTTGCTAACGACAGCTAACGCTCAACGATCTCACTGACCTCAATTCGGGTCCCAACATTGAGATATCTGTACAATACATGTCATCGACTTTTTGTTGACATGCAAATACCGAACTGGATAAAGTTATACAGCCCAACCATTACTCTGTGATAAATAGGGAACTATTTTGCACAATCTGACCATCACTAATCACCGCATGTAGCAACAGGAGCGCCGTTGTTTCCTCTACGTCTCCCCCTCTCAGGGTAGAGGAAACTGCCTCTAGCAACGCCACTGCCCCCACAGGGCACTTGCATTATGACACCCATTGCCACCAGAGCACAGAGTAAAAGAGAAATTGGGGGTCCAGGCTTGTTGTCACAGGGCCACTAGCCTTTATTGAACCCACCCAAGAACCGCATCGCTGCTGTTATGGTTCTGTTATAATGCTGCTGAACTGTTGCCCTCCACAAGTTACTGGATAAGAGACACTGATGTAATAACCCAAAGGCGGTTGCAGGATATTTGATTTTTACCATGACTACCACTGCTGTACCAATGATACTATAACTACTTGTTTGTTACTAATTTTATTATGGCTGCCACTGTAGTACTAACTTTACCGTGGCTACCACTGTAGTACTAATGTGACCATGGCTGCCACTGCAGTACTGATGTTACCATGGCTACCACTGTAGTACTAACTTTACCATGGACCACTGTAGTACTAACTACTATGGCTACCACTGTAGTACTAACTTTACTATGGATATCACTGTAGTACTAACTTTACCATGGCTACCACTGTAGTACTAACTTTACCATGGCTACCAATGTTACCATGGCTACCACTGTAGTACTAACTTTACTATGGATATCACGGTAGTGCCAGTGCAGGTCAGATGCAGGACGGAGGACCTGTCAGCCTCTGTAGCATTATTCATATCTAGATTGTTGCATGTTTTGACTGCTAGAGTCCCAGTGCCTGGGCATTTCACCATTCATTTCTTTGGGGACTTTTTTAAATTTAAATATACTAAAAGATATGAAGAGTCTTGCTAAAGCTGAACATTTTGATGGATGACTGTTTAAATAGTGTTAACTGTGGGAGGAAAAAGTGTAAAAAATGTGCACCGAAGAATTATGAAAGATAAAAATAGTAAGCTTTGCTTAATAAGCACACTAATTGAAATAAATAGGGGCATGGATTCTTAATAGCCCGCTAATTAATGTTTGAAAAACAGATGATTCTGTCCCCACAAACTACTAAGGTCTTGAGATGCCTGCTATGAGGGACATGTTACTCTGACACCAGAAGACTTCAATCTCATTTGAAATGTAAATCAAACTCATTTTGAGAAGCATCAGAGCGAGCAGTGACATTGCGATAAAGGGTAAGCTAACATGGAAGAGAGAGAGAGAGATACAGAGACAGGAGCAGACAAAATCTAAGATATGACTCGTATTTCAGTCACAAATCCGATCAGTTTCCTATGTTCACAAAAAAAGAAGATTCTCTTTTTGATAGCAGTTGAAAAAAATATTGATCACCGCCTGACATTAAGGAATATGGGCAAAAAAAGGCATTTAATTGAAAAATTAAATACTGCAGAGTTCATATCTGGTCTGTTGTGATCACCTTTCCTCCACAGTGGATATTATGTATTCTGTTACTGCCCCGGGTATGAGATCTAAATGTTACATGACTAATGCAGAATTTAAATAAATCGAACTGGGAGGGTGAAGAAATGATAAGAGAGAGAGGGGGGGAGAGAGAGAGAGAGAGAGAGAGAGAGAGAGAGAGAGAGAGAGAGAGAGAGAGTGCATCCATAGATCTGTTGCCCTACACCATTTGCATGAAAATGATTTGGTACAGTTATGGTGTGGTATCAAAACCCATCATCTGAGATGCTAAATCATAACACAAAACCCGACCACAGGGGGACGATGAAACCGGTCCCTGTTCTGTTTTGTATGAACTTGTAGTCCTAAAACCACAGGATGGCAATAAAGGCGTCATTATATTGCTTTTTATGGTTTGAATTTTGAACACCCCAAACAGTGTGGTTTGTGTATGTGGGAGAGCAGTTAGGGAGTGCTCTGAATAAGCGAATGCAGCAACTCGTCATGAGTCTGGCTCCAACATGAGGTGTGATGTGATCAGTAGGTGAGGAAATTGGCACTTTCTCTTACAAAATTACCGACCTAACTAAATGAAAAGAAATTTAACCATTTTCTGTAGGTTAGTGGAAAATGTACTGGTTGTACTGAGCAATGGCTTGGTGGTGGGGGGAGGGAGGGCTCGCTGAGAGGCCCCCAAAAACCATTAGACGATAAGGTTACTAACTTTTTATTGGTCAATATGATATATTCTCAGCAGAAATCCCGGACCGGTGATTGTATTCGGCTCTGTGAATTTGTGGAATTACGTAAATATGAAGCGAGGCTGCGGGGGGTCGTCCGTGTAGCGTGGTGGTCTATTCCGTTGCCTACCAACATGGGGATCGCCGGTTCGAATCCCCGTGTTACCTCCGGCTTGGTTGGGCGTCCCTACAGACACAACTGGCCGTGTCTGCGGGTGGGGAGCCAGATGTGGGAATGTGTCCTGGTCGCCGCACTAGCGCCTCCGTTGGTCGGGGCGAGGGGGAACTGGGGGAATAGCGTGATCCTCCCACGCGCTACATCCCCCTGGTGAAACTCCTCACTGTCAGGTGAAAAGAAGTAGCTGGCGACTCCACATGTATCGGAGGAGGCATTTGGTAGTCTGCAGCCCTCCCCGGATGGGCAGAGGGGGTGGAGCAGAGACCGGGACGACTCGGAAGAGTGGGATAATAGGCCAAGTGCAACAGCGGGGGAAAAAAAGGGGAACATTTTTCAAAAAAAAAAAATCCCCCTGGATAAATAAATGCCATAATAACAACAATGTTTTGACTTTCATGCAGCTTTGCATCTTAAGACACACACGAGGAAATATCCATGGAAATAAATCTGCAATATACCGTATCTGGAAATCCACATCAGAAAACTCTCTTAGGGGGTGATGTGGGGTTTTAAAGGCACATCAGTGTTTATGTCAGATTTATGACCGAGACCAAACAGCGGACTGAGAGCATTTCATCATGTTTATTGGAGGGCAGCAGCACCTCTCAGTGCTGGGCTATCACTATGCGCTTTAAAGAATACTTGTTCACATATTTTCACACATGAATAAATGAATAAACTGGAAATGTTACTGAACGAGTGACAGCTCATATATAATAGAGAAAATGATAAAGAAACAGAAATAAAACAATTGTGGCCACAGGCGCTGGAGTCATTGCTGTGACATGGAAGGCGAATCACATGTCTCATATCTAACATTGCTTATGGAATATGACCAGCATTTGCATTGGTTTTCATTTGCAATATTTACTCAGGAAGGCCGAGTGCGACATTGATGTTATGCTCGCGCACCAGAACCTGACCCGTGTGGCGAAACCCAAGACAGACAGACACGAGATGACTTCAAAATCTACAAAGGGAGGTTTTATTGTGGGAGGGAAATGTATGGTGAAAAAAAGGCGTTCTGTTAGTGGGATGTGTGAATAAACTATGTGTGGTGTCCCGTGGTTTGCGTGTATAACTATGTGTGAGTGCTTTTAGCCAATGTGTGGTGCGGTATGTAAATGACCAGGAGGTGTTGAAAAAATGTGCGTGCACCTGGCGAGAAAGTCCAGTCCGTGATCCAAGAGGGGTTGTCCGAGAAAGTCCAGGTCCGAGATCCGGGAAGTCGAGTCCGAAAAGAGGGGTCCAGATAGAGGGACAAGGGGGGAGATCGCAGGAGAGGTCCGGGGAGAAACGTGAAGGTCGCTGGAGACGCGGGGAGCCGTGGAAATCGCGGAGGGAGGGTCGCAGGGTTCTGTACGTCGAAGCACTGAGAGACGTTCTGGGAGGCTTCTTGTAGCAGGCTGCCTGATTGCCACAGGTGTGCCTGATGGATGATGGCAAACACCTGGTGCAGTGCAGCGCTCGTCTCCTCAGAGCGCGAGCCGAGCGCTCGGATGTTTCCGGCACGTCCGAGCTGGGGGAGTGGCTTGAACGTGCCGGGGAGGCAGCTCGGGGCGGTGTAACCACAACAATGGAGGCCTAATACCGGATAGATGCCAGACGATAATGTAGCGAATTTAGGGGGCAGGCGGGAATCCGCCGCAGCCGGGAATCGAACACGGGTAGCCCGGACCACAGGCGACTGCGCGGTCCGATCCGTTAGCCAAGGGCTAGCGAGTCTAGTCACCGGTGGTCATTACAACGACCCCCCGCCTCCTTCGGGAAGCGCGTCCCCGCGCTTCAGCATATCAGCTCCCTCATGCCTTCGGGCGCATGCGCTTCCGATGGCCTTACGGTCTCACCATCCCACTTCTGACACCAATGTAGCGAATTCGGGGGCAACCACAAGAACTTCCGCGGCCGGGACACAAACCCGTATCGCGGCAGACATCGCTAACCATTCGACTGAAGGGTCAGACCCGTCAGCCAGCGGCCAACGTGTCTACTAATTCATGCACGTTACACTACCCCCCTCCTTCGGGAAAGCACGTCCGCGCGTATCCCACGTCTGACACTAATGTAGCGAATTCGGGGAGCAACCACAGGAACTGCCGCGGCCGGGCCGCGAACCCGAATCGCCCGCACAGCGGGAAACATCGTTTCGACTAAAGGGTCCGGTCGTCAGCCAGCGGCCAACGTGTCTACTTATCCATGCACGTTACAGTATTTTTGAATGTATTTATCGTTTAATAATTCTGTTAAGTGTGACTTTTATCTTATTGCGTTATTATTTTAATAACGCCACTTCCCTGCGGAAGTGACGTTACTCACGTCACCCATTCTGTACCTCCTATGCTTCCGCCACCTCCTCGCATATTGCGCTGATGGGGGTCAGAAGAGATACCGAAACATGTGTGGTGTTTGTCTTCTGCAGAGCCAATAAATGCTGGAAAAGCTGCCTCCTCCTATGCCCTGTCCACGATAGTCAGGGGGGCAGTTTTAGGTCCCTGTGAGCAGCAGGTATCTTCACCAGGTGCTCCGGGCTGACGAACCACGCGCCCGCTGAATCTTTTTATTTCCATCTGTATATCAGCTGAAGACATTTGCCGAGTTTTTAAGCCAGCGTGCCACAGCAGCTGGTTGCTTCAAGTGTCTTCTCGGCAGAGACAGGTGGGGTTTCCGTTTAATGGAGGAGCAGATGAGCGCCTGGTGGTGCAGCTACGTGAGATGCGAGTGTGTTTGAATGAGACGGCACGGGGTCTTTGACTGCAGCTGGCAGACTGTCTGCTGAGTAAATTAGGGTCTACAGCGGAATCTAATAAACAGGTCCCACAGACCCCCTTTCCCCCCTGCTGGTGAAGAACCACCGCTCATCTCGTCTTTCCTCCCCTGTGTGTGTGTGTGTGAGGGGGGGGGTCTGAGTCTCTGTGGGTGAGTTCATATATTATATATGCATGCGTGTGCGCGTGTTTCCATTTCTGTGTGTAGGTCTGCTTTTCATTTGCTCTGTTGAAACTTACGCGTGTGTGTGCACGTGTTATTACACATCGCGTGTGTGTGTGTGTGTGTGTGTGTATGTGTGTGAGAGAGAGAGGGATTGTGTGTGTGTGCATGTGTTATATTACACATTGTGTGTGTGTGTGTGTGTGTGTGTGTGTGTGTGTGTGTGTGTGTGTGTGTTTAAACCCTGTCATCGCAGACTTAGTTCTGGTTTGACTTCCATTAACGCTCTGAGAGTCCAGAAGATTGAGAAGTGAGAGGTGAGCCCAGAGAGAGAGAGAGCGTTGTTTTGAAGACTTCAAACACCATCTTCTCTCCCTCTCTTTCCTCAAATCTATGGCTTCACCCTTTATCCCTACCTAAATTAAACCAGTGCCCCTCCTCCTCCTCTTCTTCTGGTTCTGTCTCCCGCCCTTTCTCTCCCCGGGACACGCTGATGGTTCCTGTAGTTCCTCATCAGCATGCCGGGAATGAAGAATTGCCTCCTTATACCCTCTCCTTCTGTCTGTCTTCCTCATTCTTCTGTATATGCATGTGTGTGTGTGTGCGTGTGTGCGTGTGTGCGCTTGCCGGGACACTGATAATAGATGTTATGGAGGCTGGTGTTGACAGGGACCAGTAAATACTTAATGAGCAGGGAGGAGAGACATGTTGAAGCCCCAGGAGATGTTACTGATGAGGAACCAGCCAAGTTGTACACATGCTACCACTACTAATGTTTCTTTCTTTCTTTCTTTTTTGCTTTCACCCCAACATGCTTTTTACTCGGCTGTCTACGTCAGTCCTCTGTCAACAGTTAGTCTTGTGTCTACAGTCAGTCGTGTGTCTACAGTCGGTCTTGTGTCTACAGTCGGTCTTGTGTCTACAGTCAGTCTTCTGTCTACAGTCAGTCTTGTTTCTACAGACGGTCTTGTATCTACAGTCAGTCTTGTGTCTACAGTCAGTCTTGTTTCTACAGACGGTCTTGTGTCTACAGCCGGTCTTGTGTCTACAGTCAGTCTTCTGTCTACAGTCAGTCTTCTGTCTACAGTCAGTCTTGTTTCTACAGACGGTCTTGTGTCTACAGTCAGTCTTGTGTCTACAGACGGTCTTCTGTCTACAGTCGGTCTTCTGTCTACAGTCGGTCTTCAGTCTACAGTCAGTCTTGTGTCTACAGTCAGTCGTGTGTCTACAGTCGGTCTTGTGTCTACAGTCGGTCTTGTGTCTACAGTCAGTCTTCTGTCTACAGTCAGTCTTGTTTCTACAGACGGTCTTGTGTCTACAGTCAGTCTTGTGTCTACAGTCAGTCTTGTGTCTACAGTCAGTCTTCAGTCTACAGTCAGTCTTGTGTCTACAGTCAGTCTTCTGTCTACAGTCAGTCTTGTGTCTACAGTCAGTCCTCTGTCTACAGTCAGTCTTGTGTCTACAGTCAGTCTTCTGTCTACAGATGGTCTTCTGTCTACAGTCAGTCTTCTGTCTACAGTCAGTCTTCAGTCTACAGACGGTCTTGTATCTACAGTCAGTCTTGTGTCTACAGTCAGTCTTGTTTCTACAGACGGTCTTGTGTCTACAGCCGGTCTTGTGTCTACAGTCAGTCTTCTGTCTACAGTCAGTCTTCTGTCTACAGTCAGTCTTGTTTCTACAGACGGTCTTGTGTCTACAGTCAGTCTTGTGTCTACAGACGGTCTTCTGTCTACAGTCGGTCTTCTGTCTACAGTCGGTCTTCAGTCTACAGTCAGTCTTGTGTCTACAGTCAGTCGTGTGTCTACAGTCGGTCTTGTGTCTACAGTCGGTCTTGTGTCTACAGTCAGTCTTCTGTCTACAGTCAGTCTTGTGTCTACAGTCAGTGTTGTGTCTACAGTCAGTCTTGTGTCTACAGTCAGTCTTCAGTCTACAGTCAGTCTTGTGTCTACAGTCAGTCTTCTGTCTACAGTCAGTCTTGTGTCTACAGTCAGTCCTCTGTCTACAGTCAGTCTTGTGTCTACAGTCAGTCTTCTGTCTACAGATGGTCTTCTGTCTACAGTCAGTCTTCTGTCTACAGTCAGTCTTCAGTCTACAGTCAGTCTTGTGTCTACAGTCAGTCTTCTGTCTACAGACGGTCCATACATGTTCTCATTTATGTCAGTTCTTTCCCAAGTCGGTGCATGCAAACAAATGACCTGATAATAAACCGATAAACCCGACACCTAATGTGGAACTGCACGTGGGAGAAGTCCCCTGATGTGATGAACTAGATAACAATCAATTCAAACAATACAACGAACATGAACGTGTCGCATTATGGTCGCTTGCATTCACTGTGTGCCAGAGTCGTAAACACATGAACAACTTTCCATTTTTTACTTTTATCACATATAAGGAGTAGAAAAAAAACATGTGTGGGGATCCGGAATAGTCCAACCTTGGGGGTCGTCCTGGGTCGTCCTCTGTGTGGGGTTTGTATGTTCTCTCTGTGTCTGCGTGGGTTTCCTCCATGTCGGTTGCTCCGGTTTCCTCCCACAGTCCAAACCAAAGACATGTAGGTCAGGTGAATTGACCGTAATAAATTGTCCCTAGGTATGTGTGTGTGTGTGTGTGTGTGTGTGTGTGTGTGTGTGTGTGTGTGTGTGTGTGTGTGTGTGTGTGTGTGTGTGGGCCCTGTGATTGCCTGGGAATTTATCCAGGGCGTCTCCCCGCTTGCCGCCCAGTGACTGCTGGAATAGGCTCCAGCATCCCCGCGACCCGGATTTGTATAAGCGGCTTGGATGATGGATGGATGGATGGATGTGTGGAGAAGGGCAATACTTCCCTTTATAGTTTTCGTAAGATCATAAGTTAAGATTTCCTATTAACATCACACAACTTACAGAAAGTCTCTGCTGTGGTGTTGCTTTGGCATCTTATCGAAGCGTCTTCTCCGTTCTTCACCTGGATAAAGTTGATTACGTCATTAACTTGTTTACTGCTACACGCTGTGTATTAGGATCACAGACGTTATGTCAGTGAAAACAGGAAGTGTTGGAGGAGGCTTCATACCATGAAACGACTATTCACAGGAGTGATGTATACCTGGGCTCGAGAGGAATTGGCTTATTTCAAAACTATGTGCACCCTTCAATCAAAATATTGCCTGGAACCAATTATTCCCAGTGAATTTTAATTGCCCATCACTGCAGAAGGTGAATAAGCTTTAAATCCTGTATCGCCAACATTACAAGCAACCAATACTATGGAGGTCGGACTTCTTCTGGATCGCCTCCTTGCCATGGTGGAGAAGCTTGTGTGTACCAAGAGCTATGGTGTCCGGAGCTTGGCTCCTGGTAGGGTCACCCAAGGCGGATAGGTCAAGGGGGACCTCAACGGTGGAACTGGTGGAAGATGTCTCTAGGTCACAGTGGCAGTGAAGGTGGATGAAGGCTGCAACAGAGGGTGGTCCCCAACCATCTTGGTTCTCCATGCCATTGGACTCTGACCACCCCCTACCAAGGACCGTGTGGTGGCTGCAGGCGCATCAGCCACTCCACGTAAAAAGCTGTCACGCGCAGGCGTCCTCCCATTATTTGGCTCCAGGATCGACCTCTACACCCACCTGAGGACCCAGAGGGACCCAGAGGGAGGACAGTCATACTCGACCCCGAGTGACCGCCAGCGATAATGGAGGTTGGGAGTCAGAGTCACTGTGCCCCAAAACAGAGCAGAAGAAAACATGTTTCTCTGATCGCAGGATGACACAAAAGAGAAGTGTTATGCAAAGAACGTATCCATATTGTAGCCTCTATTTAGACAAGCAGCGTTTTGTTGAACATGCATGTTTGGATCGGCCTAACCTGGCTTCATATCCACTCAGAATCAGAATCAGAATTGGCCGTCATCATTGGCTATGTAGGTTTGCATAAACATAGAATTTGACTCTGGTTTTGTGGCTCTGTCAATCTACTTAACATAGAATAACAACACTACAACACAGCAATCTTCAGAAATATACACAAGGGTTGACTTATACAGGTGAAATAAGAGGTGATAAAGTGCAAAGTGCAAAGAAAACAGTTGCACAACTTCACACCTGAGAGGTACACAACAATCTCGTTCCCTGTCTGTCAGCTCCACTGGAGCAGTTAAGCGGTATGGAGACTAGCTTAACGGCACCCTGGCAGAGCTTTAGCAGGGAGAGCTAAATGTCTCTTGGCTGTTGTACAACACCAGTCATAGTGACCCATTCACAATCCATCTGAAAGGTTTTCTCCCAGGTTTTCTCCCAGGTTTTCTCCAAATTTTCAGTAAATTAACATTTATAATAATAAAAACAATAACCACAGTTACATTAACAATAATAGTAATCCTGTTACTCTGACATGGATTAAGCAATACTTGTAATACTTGGTAATATTAATACTTGGTAATAGGGTGGCACAGTGGCCCAGTGGTTAGCGCTGTCGCCTCACAGCAAGAAGGTCCTGGGTTCGAACCCCGGGGTTGTCCAACCTTGGGGGTCATCCCAGGTCGTCCTCCGTGTGGAGTTTGCATGTTCTCCCCGTGTCTGCGGTGGGTTTTCTCCGGGTGCTTCGGTTTCCCCCACCATCAAAAAGACATGCATGTTAGGGTTAATACCCCTGTCTGTGCCCCTGACCGAGGCATGGCAAGACGACCTAGAGTTGGTCCCCGGGCGCTGCACGGCAGCTGCCCACTGCTCCTAGCTACACAGCTAGGATGGGTTAAACGCAGACGATTAATAAAAGTAGTAAAAAAGAAAAATACTTGTAGTAATACTACTTACCAACACTACCAGTAACATGACAACCACAACTTAACAGAACTCTTCCTCCTAATAACATTAAAACAGTGATACATAACCATGCTTATGAGAATGATTAAAGAAAGGCTCGTCAGCAGGTTGAGTGAAACTGTCAGTTTACTGATCATTACTTCTGGCTGAAGAGCCACGAGATGTTCATCCTCTCCAACCTGGCTGAATGCTCCAGAGAGAGAAATCAGCTGGGGTGCAGATTTATTTTGTCCCCTTTTTCTTGAATTTGACGTGCTTTTATAATTAAAAAAATAAACTATCTTGCACAAGGATACGTTAACAGATGTGGGAATTGGACCCTGAGCCCTGCAGAGGGGAAACGACACCACTACATTTTCCCCATCTTAAATCAGAGTGAGTTGTCAACTCACTATTCGTGTTTGTATAGTCGGTCTCTCCGCCTGTATGTCTATCTATGTTCGGAGAGACAGGAGAAAGGGCTGTAGTGGTATCTGATCCCAGGACCCGGGGGGGGGGGCTGTGAAGAGGCAGGGGCCACGCCACGATCTACCAGGCACGGGAGCAAACTGATTCTGAATAAAGAGTGCTGTCAGCTCTTCTCTCCCTACAGTTATTAATTTCACACCTCACTTAGCTGTGATTCTAGTCAGACTAATTTCCCCCAGTCTAGTCATTATCACCATAGTAACCCTGGATGGCTGGCAGTCTACTGAGCACGCTCGCAGCAGGGACAGACGGCGACGGCGAATGAGGCGCAGTCGTCAGGCTGCATGGAGACGGATAGATATCAGGGACGTGCACAGATGTAAACAAACAAATACATCCTCATCCTAATGCTGTGCACGCACGCACACACACACGCACGCACACACACACACACACACACACACACACACACAAACACACACACACGCACACACAGATCACGACCAAGCCACAATCACAACCGGCCTGATAATTGACTGTTTATTGAGAAACATTGATTGGCTCGTCCCCGTTGCCATTAAAATACACGTATACAATGAGCACACACGGCCAGCCAGCCTGCGGAGGCCATGTAATGCATAACAATAAACTCCGGGAAACAAGGAGAGGAGAATGAATTTGCAATAGAAACCTATTAAGAAAGAATGAGAGACAGCGAGAGAAGAGAGAGAAAGGTCTGGAAAGATGTGGTCACGATTGTGTTGTATTTCATGTGAAGTGTATTAATATGTATGTGTGCCCGTTTCTACGTCCTTTTGTGTGTGTGTGTGTGTGTGTGTGTTGGCATTACCTGACTGAATTTGTAGGCCTGAAATTAAACTGTTTGTGCACTTGTGTTTTATTTTTACAAGTGTGACCAGATTTTGTGTTTATTTGCACATCATGGTTTGCTGTGTATTTCACCAGGTATTATTTTATAGTGTGTGTGTGTGTGTGTGTGTGTGTGTGTGTGTCTGTGTGTGTGTGTGTGTTCTTGTGCACATGCGTGTGTGTATGTGTTTATTAGTGCAGCTGAGAGAAATTAAGCGAAGGAGTAACAGTTTAGACATACACTAAAGAGCCATACAGTATCTTTGATTTTACACACAAACACTCACAGGCCAGTTGGGACTGCTGTACTTGCTCTCATAAATAATTTACTACATGTTCATTTGAGAGCAGGTGTTTTTAATCATGTTGCCCCATGAGTGAAGCCTGTATATACTCAGCTATGCTTGAAGCAATATTACTTATGCTAATGTGATGCGCTGGCAGCTGTATATGAACGTGTGACTCTGAGCTGGATACGATGTGTTTACTGCAGAGCCACACAGAGTAGGTTCTCAGGTAGGGATTGCAACGCCTTGGGTTTTATTACAGACAAGAAGCTATTCAAAGGCTCGGTACTCACATACTTAATGTTTCCCTTCTGAAGTCTAGAAAATAATAATTGCACAGTATCTTCTTGTTTTATTCACACAATCATATATATATACACTACCGTTCAAAAGTTTGGGATCACATTGAAATGTCCATATTTTTGAAGGAAAAGCACTGTACTTTTCAATGAAGATAACTTTAAACTAGTCTTAACTTTAAAGAAATACACTCTATACATTGCTAATGTGGTAAATGACTATTCTAGCTGCAAATGTCTGGTTTTTGGTGCAATATCTACATAGGTGTATAGAGGCCCATTTCAAGCAACTATCACTCCAGTGTTCTAATGGTACAATGTGTTTGCTCATTGGCTCAGAAGGCTAATTGATGATTAGAAAACCCTTGTGCAATCATATTCACACAACCTAAAACAGTTTAGCTCGTTACAGAAGCTACAAAACTGACCTTCCTTTGAGCAGATTGAGTTTCTGGAGTATCACATTTGTGGGGTCAATTAAACGCTCAAATGGCCAGAAAAAGAGAACTTTCATCTGAAACTCGACAGTCTATTCTTGTTCTTAGAAATGAAGGCTATTCCATGCGAGAAATTGCTAAGAAATGGAAGATTTCCTACACCGGTGTGTACTACTCCCTTCAGAGGACAGCACAAACAGGCTCTAACCAGAGTAGAAAAAGAAGTGGGAGGCCGCGTTGCACAACTGAGCAAGAAGATAAGTACATTAGAGTCTCTAGTTTGAGAAACAGACGCCTCACAGGTCCCCAACTGGCATCTTCATTAAATAGTACCCGCAAAACACCAGTGTCAACATCTACAGTGAAGAGGCGGCTGCGGGATTCTGGGCTTCAGGGCAGAGTGGCAAAGAAAAAGCCATATCTGAGACTGACCAATAAAAGAAAAAGATTAAGATGGGCAAAAGAACACAGACATTGGACAGAGGAAGACTGGAAAAAAGTGTTGTGGACGGATGAATCCAAGTTTGAGGTGTTTGGATCACAAAGAAGAACGTTTGTGAGACGCAGAACAAATGAAAAGATGCTGGAAGAATGCCTGACGCCATCTGTTAAGCATGGTGGAGGTAATGTGATGGTCTGGGGTTGCTTTGGTGCTGGTAAGGTGGGAGATTTGTACAGGGTAAAAGGGATTCTGAATAAGGAAGGCTATCACTCCATTTTGCAACGCCATGCCATACCCAGTGGACAGCGCTTGATTGGAGCCAATTTCATCCTACAACAGGACAATGACCCTAAACACACCTCCAAATTGTGCAAGAGCTATTTAGAGCAGAAGCAGGCAGCTGGTATTCTATCGGTAATGGAGTGGCCAGCGCAGTCACCAGATCTGAACCCCATCGAGCTGTTGTGGGAGCAGCTTGACCGTATGGTACGCAAGAAGTGCCCATCCAACCAATCCAACTTGTGGGAGCTGCTTCTGGAAGCGTGGGGTGCAATTTCTCCAGATTACCTCAACAAATTAACAGCTAGAATGCCAAAGGTCTGCAATGCTGTAATTGCTGCAAATGGAGGATTCTTTGACGAAAGCAAAGTTTGATGTAAAAAAAATCTTATTTCAAATACAAATCATTATTTCTAACCTTGTCAATGTCTTGACTCTATTTTCTATTCATTTCACAACATATGGTGGTGAATACGTGTGACTTTTCATGGAAAACACAAAATTGTTTGGGTGATCCCAAACTTTTGAACGGTAGTGTATATATATATATATATATATATATATGTATGTTGTTCATCCGTCACAGCGACGAGGACCATCTATCTAGTCATCCTGTAGGGGCCGTATTCTGTGGGTGTGAAGTTGGCTGGTTAGTCCGATCTGCGCCCTGAATGTTCTTTGGCAGTGTGGGCATGGGATAGTGGGAGTAGATGGAGGGTTGCTGGCCTGTCTGCGGCTCTCTGCTGCAGCAATCCTGGCAGCCTCACATGCGTTTGCACCATTTCGGACAGCTGCACGCCACTCTCCTCTGTTCAGAGCTTTCTGTTGCCATGTGTCGTAGTTGATGGTGAAGGCCTTTAACGAAACCTTCAAGGTGTCTTTGAAACGCTTGTTTTGACCACCATGGGAGCGTTTGCCTTGCTTGAGTTCACTATATAACAGTTTCTTTGGGAGCCGGTGGTCTGGCATGCAAACTACGTGGCCCACCCTACGAAGCTGTGATTGCATGAGGATGGCGTGTATACTCGGCAGTCTTGAGCGAGTGAGGACCTCTGTGTCAGGGATCTTGTCATCCCACTTTATGCCAATAAGTTTTCTGAGGCATGTGGTGTGAAAGGGGTTTAGTGTTTTTGCATGGCGTTTGTAAACTGTCCATGTTTCCCAGCCGTAAAGCAGTGTGGTGAGAACTATGGTCCGATACACTTTAATTTTTGTCTCTTGGGTGATGCCTCTCCTGTTCCACACATTCTTGTGGCGTCTGCCAAAGGCAGTACTTTCTTTAGCGAGCTGTGCGGTCATATCTTCATTAGTGGTGACATATCTGGGGAGAGAACTGCTCAGGTAAGTGAATTTGTCAGCCGCATTTAATCGATGCCCATTTATGGTGATGTTGGGTACTTTGTATGGCTTGCCTGGAGCTGGCTGATGAACTACTTCAGTCATTTTTATGTTGATGGTGAGGCCGAAGTTGTTGCAAGCCTCTGAGAACTTATTGATACTTTGTTGCATGTTGGCTTTGGATGTAGTGTTGAGGGCACAGGCATCGGCGAACAGAAGATCGTTGATGGTTGCTGTTTTAACTAAGGCTTTTGCTTTAAGCCGCTGAAGGTTGAAGAGAGCGCCATCAAAACGGTAACTGACAACACTGCCAGCGTCCCCCTCTCTGAAGGCATCTCACAGCATGGCTGAGAACGTAAGGCTGAACAGGGTTGGGGCAAGGACACAGCCTTGCTTTACTCCGTTAGAGACGGGAAACAGCTCAGATGCAACTCCATTG